>JAGDQP010032048.1:0-21547 GCA_022664845.1 Lepisma saccharinum
AGTATTATCCTTTTTTCTCCTTCATTTGTCTTAAATTTATCTTATATATATATGGAGCTCCTGCGTAGCCTAGTCGGTAGCGCGCTCGACTTCAGTGCGAGCGGTCCCGGGTTCGATTCCCGGTGGGGCTCAAAAATTTCGGTGTTGACCCAGCATCGTGAGGCCAGTTGGGGAGCTGCTGTGAATAAAATACAGTGGCGATCACAGTGAGAGCTTCGGCTCTCCTCTCCCAACCCGTCTGGTCAGCGTGGGAGCAGTAGACCAACTCCTCCCTTCGGGGAGAGGCCTCATCCACTAGTGGATTGAATATGGCTGTGATTTATTATTTTATATATATATATATATATATATATCATATTCAGCCGTTTTCCATCCACTGCTGAATGAGGGGCACCCCCTTTTCTTTCCACATATCTCGGTCTGCTGCTATCCTCATCCATGTAGATCCTGAAAAAATGCTTGATTTCATCTACCCATCTTACATTTGGACGTCGTCTCGGTCGTTTCTTTTCTCTAGGAATCCATTGTAGTACATTTCGTCTAGCTGTGTGACCAGCCCACCTCCACTTCCTCTTCTTCGCAGTCTTGATTACATCCTCTATCTTTGTTTGTGCGCGAATCCATTCATTTGTCTTCCTGTCCCTCCTGGTTATTCCTAGCATGCATCTGTCCATTGCTCTTTATGTGACTCTCAATCTTTGACTCGTTTGCGCATTCAATGTCCAAGTTTCATAGCCGTACATCATCACAGGTAAGACACATTGATTATAAACTTTACGCTTCAGACACATTGGTAGTTTGCTTTTGAAAATAAAGTGTAGTCTTCCAAACGAACTCCACGCCATTTTACATCTTCTATTAATTTCATCAGTCAACTTGGCATTCGATGTTTTGAGCTGGCCTAGGTAAATATACTCATCAACTATGCCTATTATCTCTCCGCTGATCTTTACTTCCTTCTTTGCAGCAGGTTAGCAGGTTGGTTGTTCATTACTTTTGTTTTACTTAAATTCATTTTAAGGTCTATTTTCGAACTCTCATTACTCAGTTCTTCCATTCTGGTTTGTAGTTCTTCTGCACTTGAAGCAAACAGGACTATATCATCAGCGAACCGTAGGTGGTTAAGATATTCGCCATTAATTTTTATTCCAACTTCATCCCAGTTTAAATTTTGGAACACACTCTCCAGGACAGCTGAAAACAATTTTGGAGAAATTGAATCTCCTTGCCTTACCCCTTTTCCAACTTTAAATTTTTCACTTTTGATGTATTCTAATGACAGATGTGGCAGTCGAGTAAATGTTTCGCAGTAACTTGATGTATGCACTTTCGATGACTTGATGTTCAAGTGATTTAAGTACTGCTTCCAAGGAGACCGAATCGAAAGCTTTTTCAAAATCTGTGAATCCCACACATAGTGGAAGTTCATATTCATTAGTCCTTTTGATAACATCAGTCAATGTTTGTATGTGGTCCATTGTGCTAAATCAACGACGAAATCCTTCTTGTTCCCTTCCCTGGTTAAATTCTAAATCACGTTCAATACGATTCAAAATAACTTTGGTGAACATTTTGTATATAACTAACAGTAAACTAATTGGTCTGTAGTTTTCGACGCGTTCTTTGCCCCCTTTCTTGTGCAACAAAATGATAACAGCTTATTCCAACTTGACGGTATTTCTCTCTTCCTCAGGCACATCGAGAATAATTTAGCAAGTTCCTCTTTCATCTTTTCACCTCCCCATTTTAACATCTCTGCTGTGAGTCCATCTTCTGGCGATTTTCCGTTCTTCATCCCTCGAAGTACTTTATCTACTTCTTTCATTACGTCTGGGACATCTACATAATTTTTTCTGAGTCTTCATTTCCTAGCTTTTTTTCCGAGTAGTACAATTCTCTGTAGAAATTTTTAAATATTTTAAAAATTTCTTCCTTATTTCGTGTTACGGTCCCGTCTGGTCTCTTAACTGCAATTATTTGCTTTTTTCCTATCATGAGCTGCTGTTTGGTTTTCTTCATGCTCTTGTTTTCCTCGTTTGTATTTCTTACAAGATTTTCGTAATATCTTCGTACATCCTTTCTTATTTTCTTCCTTACTGTTTTATTTGCCAGTTGTGCGGTCTGCGGCGGTAGGCCAACGGTTCGAAGATCCCGGGTTCGAGTTCCGACAGGGGCATGGGTGTGGATTTTAATAACTAACGGGCGAATCGTGACGGGCCGAAGTCCAAAGTTACTAGACTGGCCAGTATGAAAATAAATTTTACCAAAGTTTTTTACGGTTTTATTTAGTTCTATGTACTCAATCATCTTTATGTAATTATATCGTCTCCCAACATGTCTGGTCTGCGTAGGAGACAGTAGACCAACTCCTCTCTCTGGGAGAGGCCTCATCCAGGAGTTGACAAAATGGCGTCTTATTAGCACAAGTCTCGCACCTGTCCTCTCTGTCCATTTTCAGTATGCTTACATAGTAGAATTTTGAGAAAGGAGTACAGGAACTTCATAAACAATAGAAAAGCGGCAACGTTTCGCAAAATCATTTTCACATGATAGGAGAGGAAAAGGATAGAGCGGATTGGTGCGGGACTTGTGCTAAGATACCATGTTGCCAACAGATGCTGAGTAAAGGTGTGGCCAGGTTATGGAGACGGAAAAATGACTAGATGGGTAGGAGAAAAGCACCAAATGGACAAGAAAGTGCGAACGTTACTGGGAGTAGTTAAGGGGTTCCTAAAGTATAAGAGAATAAGGAAACAGGGGAGGGAGGTGGAAATAATAATAATAAAAATAATGAGGATGGAGGGGAAAGGGAAAATAAAGAAAGAATACTGAAAAATAGAATAAAAGTGCAACTAGAGATGGAACGAAGAAGAGAATGGAAGAAGAAAAAGACACTGCGCTGCGACTTTAAATTAGGTACCATCCCGGCATTTGCCTATGTGACTAAAGGAAGAACCCTGGAGAAACCACATTCAAGATGGGCTCTCTTGCTTTTTCAAACTTGAGTCATCTACTGACGTGACTTCAATTTTTTGGTACAAATGTTCGGAGGGATTCCTGCCTCACACTGGGTGACTTGGTCGCACGACTGAGTCACAGTTCACTTTTGTTTCCATGAGCCAGTTTGATAAAAACCGTTCCAACGGCACCTTTCTGACCTTGTATGTAGTTCCTGAGATTTCATTTCTGTACATGGACGGACAGAATGAGCGGGATTATAAGGTCCCTTTTAGCTATAGCTTCGCTATCAAGGAACCTAAAACTTAAGTAATAAATTTATTTTACTTTTTTCTCTCGTGGAGTAGCACCTAGGGACCGTCATTTCAATCACGGAGTGCAAACTTAGTGTTAAAACTTACAACACCCACACGGCCTCGTAGCTTAGTGGTAGAGTGTTGGCGTAGCATTCGGGAGGTCATGGGTTCAGTCCCAGCGGCCGACCATCCTGACTGATGTTTTCCAGTTTTTTTCCTCACTCACTAGGTAAATGCCAGGATGGAACCTTTAACTCCTCTGGCCGACACCTTCCCGAATTCTTTTCCCTCCCCTATCCCGCCTGAGCTTTAGCTGCCTAAAGTCATAAATAAAATTCAGTTCAACCCGCACAGCCTCGGATGACTGGCCCTCCACCTTCATCATTAAGGACATTCCTCGCGCTCGCCCCCACTTTTTTCATTTTTTAAACTCTAAGAGCATTATCAAAATTTTTAGAACATAGCGCACTAGTATTTACAAATTACTACAAAATACAATGGACAGCGATCTCGAAATCGTGTTGATTGATGAGTACTGAGACTTCATTTAAATAATGATGTCATGTGAAAACGTATCACTCATGAATGGACAAGATCTCGAGATCGACTGGGTTATCAGTTTAGTGACTCTACCAGCTGGTTCAGTGACCATAACCACTAAACCCCGACAACCCTCTATTTCTGTTTTAAACTTCAACCTCGACCTCGCGGTTTGAGGTCGAGGGTCGGACCTCGCGAGGTTTAACACCTCTGGTTCCTAAGTACCCCAGATTATGCTATATAAACTGCTCCAGCTATGGCGTGGGATTTAGTTAAGCTAAAAGGCAAGAATTATTAGTTTGGAACTACGACGAAAGCAAAGATAAAAAGAATATTGTGTAAATGTTTATGTGGGGAGTCGCCATGTCTGAAGAGGTACTCCGGGATGGGATGTATGTATAGGATTGTTGAAACAACGGGAAACCATTAAAAGGAATCAAGTTAACCTCTTTATTCCGAGATCACCTTGGTTAAGATGACCAAGGTAACTGTTTGAGCCGAGGTCCAAGAATAAGTGAAGTTACATTGTATTACGACGACTCAGGGGCGTTCGTTGGCTTCCGCCGAGACAAAATATTCCGAACCTTAAAAGTTGTATATACAGCAAATATTCAAATGAATTATTGTACCTAAAATTACACAGACTATTTATTTTACTATATGAAATTAAAATATCCTTTATATTTAGTCTCTTAGCTTATAATTATTTCTGGCGATAAATTTAATTCATATTCGTGTGCGAAGTGAAATGTCCACTATATGGGCACACATGCTATTTCGATGTCATGGTGACCGCAATCGTTCCGTGCTGTGCTTGTATGCTCATGTAGGCGGTCCCGAAATAATGGAGATGATTATGTTCATCAAAACAAGAGAAAAGCTCCTTTGAAGAGCTTCAAAATTATGCAGTTTGGGAGATACAGGAGCTCAAAAGTCACGGCACTATCGTCACAAATGACGTCACAGCTGAACACACGGCGATGTAAGCTGTGTCAGCTTACATCGTTGTGTGTCCAGCTGTGACGATGGTGCCGTGATTTTGGAGCTCCTGTATCTCCGAAACTGCATAATTTTGAAGCTCTTCAAAGGAACTATTTTCTTGTTTTGGTGAACATAATCATTTGTCAAGGAATTAAATGGTTTAATAGGACAATCATAGAAATCCCCTCTAAACTGTATTCGCCAATCATAAATTAAATAGTTGCATTGGGTACTGCACTACTTCAAGTGTGATTTGCTAAGCCGAGACCGCTTACGCCATTACATGTCAAGGTATGACGTCATTTGTGACGATATTGCGAAAACTTGGAGCGCGTGTAGCTCCGAAACTAAGCATATTTTGGAGTTTTTCAAAGGAACTTTTTTTTTATGTAAATTATCACCTCCTAAAATTTGCAGTATTATTTCAGACACACTCTGTTTACACTTCTGTAAATTTTGACATACCCTAAGCCGATTTTATTTTCAACTCAAGTAATGTTCATCTACTTTATTCACACAACCGGAGAAAGACTGTAATTATGCCCAAGTGTTTCTCCTAATACTACAAAAACATTTGTTATTCCTGTGATAAAGGAAGATAAATCAGTTCTAAACAATGTCTCTAACTTACAAGTTTTTCAGATGTTTTAAACACGGCATGGTAATTGGCATATCACACAACATATTTAATAATGATTTTTGTCTTTACATTTATTATTAGTAGTAGTGAATGGTAATGTTTTCAGTTTCTATGTTTCAATATCCTTCTGTGATCCTTTTGATCTGGTGCCAAATTAGCAATAGTGCCAGATTTTTTTAGTATCAATTTTAATATTATTTTAAGATATTTATTTTAAAAATACTGAATATAAGGCATATTGATACTTTTTCTCTCCTTTATATTTGATCTTCTGTGTTGGTTCGTTTTTTGTTCATCCCAAATTTTAACTATGTATTTATAGTATTACTCTTGCTTTTGTATGCTGTATTATCGTTTTGTATTTGCTCTTTCTTTCTGTATATGTGTTGTATAATGGATCTATGTTCCTTTTTAGGGGGTGACATGGCCTGGCTCTGTAGTTGTTTTTGTCTTTATACACATAAAAAATTATTATTACACTTTAAAAATGCTAGGAGAAGCAGTCCCACATTTTGCTAAAGAGAATTCCAAAATATTAAAATTTCTGAACGGGGTTTCGCAAAATTGATAGCATTTGTTAAATATTAAGTTAAACCTGAAGTATGTGGCTATAATTAACACCTTGCTAAGACCGAAAATGTATCCACCGAAAATAATTTTTATTATGGAGAGGTCAACAAAACTTTGTTTTTCCTAAAGAAAGGAAGGTTAATACCGCTAAACCTACCTCTTGCACTCATATAGTAGCATCATTTGTATAGAATAGGTAATGTGTGATGGGCAGCGCACCCCGATCCAAATGTAGTCAGTACAAATCGTCAAAATAACATTCTATTTATCTTTTCGATACATCAGATTCTGGAAAGTTCACAGGTGTTACTCAATATGGTGAAACGGGAATCTGCGACCCTGGATGAAACCAGCAAGAAGCATGTAGGTAACCACCGAAAGGATAAAGCAAATTCAAGTAAGTGTTTAATTCTATTGTCGTAACTTTTCAACTGAAATTCAGAAGTAGTGGAAAGTTTATTTGTAGTAAATATTAGTTATAGTGGAATACTTAAATGAACAAGTCGATGTCTCGTATAGAACGTATAAAATTACTGCACATCGTAATAATGGGCAAAGCAGTTATTTAAAACTAGGAATAAATCTAAATCTACAATCTGATAATTCGGTTTCTGTTTCAAAACCCTGTTTTCCGTTAATTTTTTAACATCGGTTTTCTATCTGAGCTCAAACAGTCGTTTTTGCTTTTTCGTTCAAACACCGATTTCTGCTAACCTTATACTCCCGCTCCGTCTGTCCTCTGTCGACAACTTTCAACTCAGGAGCTACTAGGACTAGGAAGGTGATTAAGGTGTCGTTGGAAAAGTCTCGGCAATACTAGTTCAAACGCATATCATTCATCCAGATAGGGGTGAGTCCCGAGTTTTGAGGGGAGGAAATTTTTAACTTTGGAACTACTAGAGCTAAAAAAGCGGGTGAGGTGTCATTCTAAAAGTCTCGCCAAGGCGAGTTCAAACCTGTATTATTCATTCAGATCGCAGGGGCGGATCACGAGTTTCGGGGGGAAGGGATTTTCAACTTTGGAACTACTAGAGCCAGGAATGTGATTGAGATGTCGTTGGAAAGGTCTCGTGAACACGAGTTCAAACCCGTTTCATTCATCCAGATTGCAGGGGCGGATCCCGAGTTTCAGGGGAATTTTAACTTTAGTCTAGAAAGGTGGTTGAGGTATCGTTGAAAAGGTCTCGCCACAATTTTTCCAACGGAACATTGATCATATAATAATTCACAGCTATATTCAATCAACTACTTGATGAGGCCTTTTCCTAAGAGTTGGTCTACTGCTCCCACGCTGACCAAACGTGTTAGAAGAGAGCCAAAGCTCTCAATTGTGATCGCCACTGTCTTTTATTCACAGCAGCTTCCCAATTGGATCACGATGCTGGGTGGGCACCTTTCCAGACCCTCTCGCTTTGGAAAAAAATCCTTGGCAGAGCCGGGAATCGAACCCGGCACCCCACGATAAGCAGTCAACGACGGTAACCACTAGGCCAGCAGGGCGGTCTTTTGATACATATATGCATCTGTAAGCAACATGGCACCTTAGCCTTAGTCTCGCTCCAGTCCTCTTTGTGCTTTTTTTTTTCCTCTCCTGGCATGTGAAAACGCTATTGAGAAACGTAAGCGCTTTTGTGTGTGTGTGTGTGTGTGTGTGTGAGAGAGAGAGAGAAATAGATAGATAGATATGTTCCTGTACACCTGTCTTGGTTTTCATACATGTAAGTACCCTATATTCTACCATTTTTACCATTAAGATGGTAAACAAGGTAGATAAAAAGAGGATACTTACATAGTGAAATCTTGAGATAGGAGAACACGAACTTCACAACGCTGGCCAGACGGGTTGGGAGAGGAGAGCCTAAGGTCTCACTGTGATTGTCACTATCTTTTATTCAAAGCATCTCCCAAATCGCATCACGATGTTGGGTGGGCACTGTTCCAGACCCACACGCCTTCGAAAAATCCTTGGCAGCGCCGGGAATCGAACCCGGGACCCCTCAATCCGTAGTCAGCAATGCTAACCAGTAGGTGGGGTGGGCATTCATATATATTATAGAACCCGCTGCTCAAGCCAGCCGTTAGCTTATATGCACAGTCCCCCGACTGGGCTCCGCCTCACTTGTTTGCTCAAACGCCGAGTTTCGCTTTTTCATCAACTTCGTTTTTTTTTTGTAATCTGCTTAGTTTCCGCATTTTTGTTTTAAACTCAGTTTTAGGATTTTCTTTGTTTTTCGGGTTCTGCTGCCGCCCATTCTGTCTGATGCATTCCAAAAAACTCGTATTCAGAAATCTATTTTTCATTTAAATTCATTTAGTAGATTTCACCAATCTTTGTTAAAATTTAACGAATCGTTAAGTAAGTTTAAACGCTTCAAAATTCATTATGTTCGTTAACTAATGATTAGGGGCTCCACAGTCTAGAGGTTAGAGCGTTGGACTCGTGCCCGCGTGGTCCCGGGTTCAATTTCCAGCTGGAGCACCTTACTTTTCGGCGTCCACCCAGCGTCGTGAGGCAAACTGGGGAATCACGTGAATAAAGACGTGACGACCACTTGGTCTAGAAAGCCCCTGATACGCATGTTCGTGGTCAAGGTGACGCGCAGTGCTGACCCCACGGCCGTCACTCAGGTGAATGCAGTTCCACCAACTGTGCACAGATGGCGTTGGGGCAGACTGAGGACCTTTCGGTCTGGAACGCCAGTGGTGATTTATTTAACTAACGGTCGTTAAATTCTCAGCGAAGATTGGTGAAACCCACCATTTATCATTTAACTGTGTTCGAGCTTTATACAATTATTGTCAGCGAACTGTAACTACCGATGTTTTGCTCCATCGACATGTGGAAATTACATGATAAATTAATGGTGAAAAGAAGTACATGGTCACTAGTGACCTTCAAAGTTTTCGAGAAGTTTTAGTCCGGCCTTTCAATTTTTTATACCGAATTTGCTCGAAACTTCTTCTGGACAGTAGACCTGTTCATCTCAATTCAGGAAGGGCATGTACCCATCAAGTCATAGATTTTGGTAAATATTTTTCTGTAAGTTCTTTATAGAAATTTATGAGACCAATTTTTAATTTTCCCTAGAATTTATTGAAGCTCAAAAAGTAGGGTAATGCTGTACTACTTTTGACACATCATATTTTAGCAACTAATTAACATACAGAAGTCATTCTTTTTTATATGATAGATACTTGTGCGTAGTTTGTGATGTCAAAAGTTAAGATTACTCATATATTTTATACAGAGTGCAGAGGAATTTTGACAACTTAAAAGAAAAAAAATCGAAATTCCGAGATTTTTTTCTTCTTCTTTTTTTCAACTCTGCCGTAACAAAGTACGTACGTGATGTTTACAACTTTGAGTGGATAGAGCGTTGGCTACGCATTCGATACCAGTGGCCGACCATCCTGACAGGTTTTTCCTGTCATACAAGGTAACTGCCAGTATGATACCTTCAACTTAGGCCCTGTCTGACTCCTTCGCGCAACTCCGGGCAAAAAAGAAAGAAGTTTCTATTAGGTATTGGACTTTTTTTTTTTTTTTCATATTTAAATTGGAGCTGATTTTCAAGCATTTGAGAAGTCACTGAAACCATTGAATATGAGCAACATTGTGCAAATTTCCATGGATTTTGTGAACCTGAAGTTTCTAAGGGATATGAAGGTGTTTGTAAAAGGCGATGAGAGTGATGCTACCATTCTACATTTGACGTATGGTCTACATACTGCACTTTGTGCATTTAAAGCTGCAATTATACCTAGTAGTTGGAATATTATACAGTTTTGGGAGGCTTTATACATGATTGCAAGAACAGTTCAAAGAATTTCGTAACGCAATTTATGGAGAAGACACCATTAAAAATCCCGCTTACCACAGCTTTAACATCTCTTTATGGTTTGTAAATGCAAGCCACCTAGTAGTTGACCGTTTTTCATGAACCTAACTCTGCTTTCAAATATTGAATGAAATATTTCTCACTCTTGGCGCGCACACGTTATTTTGGCGGTCAGTCACCATGGGATTGCCCGCCAAAAGTTCTTGAGTTTCTTGGTGAACGCTTACTTCGCTTTCTGCATAATCTACTTAATGAACATTACAATGAAAGTGAGTTCTGAATTTTTTTTTTTTTTTTGTCACTGCTCTCTGGGAACCTTGTATACTACTTTTAGATTGGTATGAACACGTGTTTTTTATGCCTGAGAGAATTCTGTATCCTTCACTCGGTTCATGGGGAATATAGGTGTGACCGCTTACAGCATTCGTCAGAAATTACACATGATGCAGTGACAGAAATCAAAAGCCAAGAAAATATTATTTCTACTATTTAATAATTTTTCGTATATTTTGTACATCATTCATGCTTCTTAAAGGCAAGTGAAAGACTTTGCAAGACCTCCATCTTAGGGTCAGCTCTGCAATTTCTAGTCAGCGCTATGTAGAGACCAAGTCTGATTTTGTCCAATAAAAGTACGCAAAATGAGAGTTGGCCTTAACTTAGCGCTGACTAGAAGTTTAGCGGTCGATTGTAGAACCCTTAGTATTGTTCCAATTTCTTCAAATACAAATCCTCCAATCCACTTTAACTGACTTCCCTCAGTTGAGCTAATGCTTAAAAGTAATATAGGCAGTGTAGAAAATCTAATTACTATTAAAATTTTTCAACTTGTTTTTACAGAGCTGTAATTATTATTACATATAAAATTCTAAATCCATGAACTTTGAGAATTTTTTTAATGAAAATTAGTAGGGATAGGTTCTATATATAGATACTTTCGATACCACCGATACTTGGAAAGTATCTGTATCGGTTGATACCTTAATTATTGAACTCATACTTGTATGTTTTGACAGTGATATATTTCTCTGAAAATAATCTCATATACTTTACATATAAGAGTTTCTTTAGTTTTCAAAAGAATTACTTCAAAAGAATTGGTTGCTATGTTCGATTTATGTTGAGAAGTGAGAGATCATGGTTAAACATAAAGATCAATAGGCTACCTATTGAAATTGAGAATGTAAAAGATACCGATACTCTACAAAAGTATCTCAATACTTCAACGATACTTGACATGTTTTTCTTGACGAACGTACATCTAAAATAAAAGAAACGCCTATAAAATTTCTTTGGCTGTCGGGAAATGTGACGTAATTTCTATCGATGTTGTTTGTAAACTCCACAATTCACAATATTCACGACTGAGATTAGATTTGGACGTGCTCCTTTTCTTGGATCCTTATATTAACGACTGGACGGACTTGCTCAGACAAGGTTCCCACTCACCTGGAAAATCTGGAATAGTCAGGGAATCCAGCTTAGCACTAAAAAGTCAGGGAATTTCACTAAAAATGTCTGAAAACCTGGAAAACTCAGGGAATTTGAGCTTATTGTTTGAAGTTCATTTAGCTACGGCAGGCATTTAATGTTAGATCGTTTTTTAAATTACTTGGAGGCTAATGTGCCAACCATGAAGCAATTTAAGAAAAGAATACAGTGAAATATTTTGATGTATCTTTATTTTCCCATGGAATTATGATATATATACAAAACGGGGTACCTGGAAATTTCTGAGTAGTGACCTGGAAAACTTGGAAAAGTCAGGGAATTTGATCTTGGCAAATGAGTGGGAACCCTGTCGGGAAAAGTATCGCTTATTTAGATACTTAATACCGCTTTAAATGGAGTACTTCGATAGAGATACTTTTCCCCGAAGTATCGAATATTTGCCAAGATACAATTTTTGTATCGCGATATAGCGATAGTGCCCATGTCTGTTACGATACTCGATACCGCTTAAAAGGATCGAGTATTTGCCAAGATACCAATATTTGGATGGCGATATCGCCCATTTATGATAGGATTAGACTGGAAGTGGATGGATGATCGAGGTTAAATATTTGCTCTGGTGTCTTTTATTCGATACTAGTCGATCACTCCAATATCGTTAAATAGAGTTTCATGCAACATAACAGACTCACATTGATTCCAATAGAATAAAAATTCTCGTGTTTGTTGCAAAAACTTGCAACATTCCTTTCAGTTATTAACTGTTTGCGCAGGTTAATATATTGATATTTTTCGTTTATTTTTTTATTCACTCATTGAAGTGAGCGAAATGTTAACAGTATTGTCGCAAAATTTAGAAAGGCGACCTCTACAATCATGTATAAGAAAGTAGTCAACAATGCATAAAATTAAGAATAAGTTAATAAAGTCAAAGAGTTAAGGATAGGAAATTTGTATATTTGAATTTTACTGTAATTGTTCTTTATACTGTAAAACACTGTTCAGCAAAGTATCGGGTATGGAGTATCGGAGGTCTGAAATAAGTATCGGTATCGAGAAATTTTGGTATCGACCCATCTCTAAAAATTAGTCATTTGCTGCTTCTAATTTGGATGAATTTATATCCAACAATTTTCAAGCAGCATTGACATCAGATCTTTAGTAAATATAAATTTGGAGTTACTGTTAGTAAGTAGGCGTAGTTTGATTATTCTAGTTCCTGTTAGCGAGATATACATGAAATCTCTTATTTTTGTGATGTGGATGTCTGTCTTTCATATTTTCAGTTGCGTTTATAGAAGGACAAGACTATTGAACAAATCACACGAGTTTCGATCTTAGAAATGTAAGTTGTGTTTTGCTTGGTCTGAAATTAATATTTAAATATATTACTTGTGTAAATGTAGAATAGTAGTGTGGATCTTTGAAAACATTCCTTCGACTCACTCAAAGAACAAAATACTTTTCATTTAAATGAGTAAGTAAACAAATACAAGGATTTATTACTAAGGAATAAAAATATTCTGGTTGAGTAAGAAGACAAATCTTCCACATTTAGAATACAAGTTAATAATTTAACCGATTCAGTAATGTTGTGTTTATGTAATGCTGGATGTTTCTTGTCAATCCTAGTAGTCAGGTTTATGTTTATACAAGATGTTGCATTAAAACGAATGCAATAAAATTGATAGTGCGTTTTATTACTAAAACAATTACAAACACCTCCATTGCACCCCTATATGTTGTCATTTGTAAAATATGCGTGGTTACGTCCATGTTTTGAAAACGACTTCCTGCAGGTGACCACCATTTCGACGTTGATACTCCAGCATAGAAATTGTTCATGGCATGTTCCAACATCTGAATATGAATGTTTCTGATTTCAGTACATTTTTTTTCAGCATTGCAAACGTGTGTGGGCGCCTTGCATACAACTTATGATTTAGGTACTCCCACAGGAAGTAATCACGAAC
Source organism: Lepisma saccharinum (assembly GCA_022664845.1). Lineage (NCBI taxonomy): Eukaryota > Metazoa > Arthropoda > Insecta > Zygentoma > Lepismatidae > Lepisma > Lepisma saccharinum. Next base: position 13,250 of record JAGDQP010032048.1, read on the forward strand.
TCAAATCCGATGATCTGGGAGGCCGCGAAATATTACCATTCCTTGAAATGGTTCGATTTTTTAAAAATTTTTGAAGCTAAGGGCTTCCATTAGCGTACAGTGACAAGTAGCTAATTTGGAACAAAAATGGATAATTAAAGAAGTCTGCAAATTCAGGTGCAAAAAATGTGCTTATTATGTCGGCATATCGTTAGAGGAGTCTGTGCTCATGCTTGAAAAAGAAAGAGCCGATTATTCCTACTGTGGAGACCGCACATCATACTGTAACGGGCATTGATGTAGTTCATGAGGATTATCCGCGGACTAATAACGACAGTTTTACTTATTCACATAACCACTAAGATTAAAGTAGGTTTCGTCATTCGGTATTCTGACCATTAAGTAAATATATGCTGAGCTTGATGCGTCGTCCGCTGAATGTCGCCACTGTCTCTTCAACCTTGTGTTTATTGTGCACGTCATTTTCTCTTTTGAACGTGATTATGAGCCTACATACAGTGGGCTCGAAATATAAAAGTCGTCTGTGTATAAATTGTGTGTTCACGTATGGAACATGCAAGCTGTAAGTAACTTTCTTCCTTTTTATCGTAAATTTACCTTAGTGATGCCGAAAATTAAAGTGACTTTATATAGTGTTGTGTATGTAATTGTGTACGTGATTTACGCCAAGATATTACGTAAGTACAAATCCTTTCCTTTCTATTAAAATTTCATCTAATATATATATATCAGGTAAATTTAAGACAAGTGAAGAAGAAAAAAGGATAATACTTACAGCTTAGTTTCGCATTAGATCACACATATTCACATGTACACATAAAAAAGTCCATATATTTCGTGTATTGAACGTTTTCAACTATAGAGGAAGAGAGCGAAGTTCACGTGTTCACAAGGCACAAGTTTGAAGAGACAGTGGCGACATGTAGCGGACAAAGCATCAAAACTGGAGAACAACTGACTGCTGTAGCGCGTAGATATCCGGAACTCGAAATAATAATAACTGTGTAGCGTGTAAGTACAAGGTGGGATCGTGGATGGAAATGTGTCGAAAATGCAGTGGAGAAAGGAAGCTTGGAGTTACTGAAGGTTAAGGCCAGGTTTTATTTTCGCGCTCAAACCGTGAATAAAGGCATTCTCCCACAGACGGCGTGTTGAGGTGCTGGTCGTAGGGGGTAAAATGTGGATTATGGCAACCAAGAAAGATAGATCAAAATTGGTATTGTGGGACTCGGTGTGAGAGAAAACTGGGGCATCCGGTTTGTTGATAGTACAGAAGTGACCATGGTTATAAATTCGAAAGCACAACTTGTTTCCCCCACATAAAAGGCATCACAGAACTTGCAGGTTAGCATGTATATAACATTAGAGGTGTGGCATGTACTCTTGGGATTGAAGGTGTACCGACGATTAGCAGTATTTATAGTGATTATGGGAGAAGTGATGAAAATGGAGCAGACCTTACATCTGGGGGTCTGGAATGTCTTGGAGCCGGTTTGGTGTGGTGGCAAGGAGGGATTCGTACGGACCAAGATGTTCCTAAGATTAGGGGAAAGCTGAAAAACTGATCTAGGGTTGGTGGGGAATACTAATCTTCTGTCTGGGTTAGATTGGAGAATGTGGAAATTAGAGTGTAGGATTTGTTTGACCTTGGTTAGCTTACGATGGAACTGGGTGATTAGAGCCGGTGGGTTGCGATTAGTGTTGGAGGTTTGAGTGGGTTGAATGTGTGAGGATGCCTGGCGAATCTGTTTGGTTACAAGGTTAGATGGGTACTAGAGCCTCCTGGAGGCGTTGGTTTTAAGTTTCAGTTGCAAAGGTGAAATTCAGGCGTTGACCTCTGAGGGCAACCGAGAAAGGAATCGCTTTCTTGGTGTGGTAAGGATGGAAACTTAAGTAGTATAAATACAGCATGTTGTTGGTAGGTTTTATGTGAACCATTTCCGCTCTCGCTGACTCCTTCCTTCATCCACATGTTCAAGCGCTGCCTGCCTACATACGCGGCACCTGCCACTTCTTAGAAATCATCCGTAAATCACCGCGTCTTCCCTCGGATATACTGGTTTGTACAATAGATGTTACTTCTTTGTATACCAACATTTCTCATGCCCATGGCTTAGTAGCTATGAAATTCTTCCTTAACCAGAGACCCAAACGTCATATCCCAACCACAGCTTTTCTTTTTAACCTGGCCAACCTAGTTCTCACATGTAACAACATCACCTTTGACGACAAACAGTACCTTCAGATCCGAGGCACAGCCATGGGTACGAGAATGGCACCTTCGTATGCTAATCTGTTTATGGGCAAACTCGAACATGATTTCCTGCAAACTTAACCTTTGACCCCTCTACTGTGGGTAAGATTCTTAGACGATATCCTGATGTCACGGACTCATGGTGAAACCAGTCTCAAGACATTCCTAGAACAGCTGAACCAATTCCGTGTTGTACAGTTCACTTGGTCCATTTCTAACAAAAGAGTCACATTCCTTGACGTAACATCACTTCAGAAAACAACAGCCTCACGACTTCCGTTCACATAAAACCTATCAAACACATGCTGTATTTACACTACTCAAGTTCCCATCCTTACCACACCAAGAAAGCGATTCCTTTCTCGGTTGCCCTCAGAGGACAACGCCTGAATTCCACCACCTCTGCTACTGAAACTCACAACCGCCTCCGGGAGGCTCTAGTGAACCGAGGCTACCCTTCTAACCTTGTAACCAAACAGATCCGCCATGCATCCTCACACACAAACCACTCAAAAATCCAACCTACCAGCTCTAGTCACCCAGTTCCATCCTAAACTAACCAAGGTCAAACAAATCCTACACTCTAATTTCCACATTCTCCAATCTGACCCAGACAGAAGATCAATATTCCCCACCAAACATAGATTAGTTTTTCAACATCCACCTAATCTTAGAAACATCTTGGTCCGTACGAATCCCTCCTTGCCACCACACCAAACCGGTGCCCAGACATGCCTGAGACCCAGATGTAAGGTCTGCTCCATTTTCATCACTTCTCCCATAATCACTATAAATACTGCTAATGGTCGATATACACCCTCAATCCCAAGGGTACATGCCACACCCCTAATGTTATATACATCGTAACCTGCAAGTTCTGTGATGCCTTTTATGTGGGGGAAACAAGTTGTGCTTTCGAATTTATAACCATGGTCACTTCTGTACTATCAACAAACCGGATGCCCCAGTTTCCTCTCACACCGAGTCCCACAATACCAATTTTGATCTATCTTTCTTGGTTGCCATAATCCACATTTTACCCCCTACGACCAGCACCTCAACACGCCGTCTGTGGGAGAATGCCTTTATTCACGGTTTGAGCGCGAACATAAAACCTGGCTTTAACCTTCAATAACTAAGCTCCCCTTTTCCTCTGCATTTTCAAGACATTTCCATCCACGATCCCACCTTGTACTTACACGCTACACAGTTATTATTATTTCAAGTTCCGGAAATCTACGCGCTACAGTAGTCAGTTGTTCTCCAGTTTTGATGCTTTGTCCGCTACGTGTCACCACTGTCTCTTCAAACTTGTACTTTGTGAACACGTGAACTTCACTCTCTTCCTCTGTACTTGAAAAAGTGTAATACACGAAATATAGTGACTTTTTTGTGTGATCTAATGCGAAACTAAGCTGTAAGTATTATCCTTTTTTCTCCTTCATTTGTCTTAAATTTACCTTAAATTGCCCTCCCGGCTTTCCTTTGTACTAGTTATATATATAGTGTAAATAAAAGTGAAGTAAGTACAGAAGTGAAAAGTTTTGTGAAATAGCCAGTGAAGTAACTCCCCAAGAGTAAGTTAATCCCTGGAGTAAGGGGAGGGGGGGAGTGCAATGGGAACTGGATTAGTGTGTTAGTGTGCCAACAGAAACAAAACAAACAATCACAATAAACACAAAGAATTATGAAATGCTAACATAATCAGTTTATGAAAGCAGGCGACACCGACTCCAAGCGGTGAAGCTTGGAGATGCGGTAATCTCGCCTGCAAGAAAGGCCAACCTGATACCTGTAGAGTATCACTAACTCATTTCGACTAGTGGTCACCTCTTCTCCCCTCTGACTTGGTTTGTAGTCAGAGTCCTACCTCTACCGCCGACTTGGTCTGGAGTCTGAGTACCTTTCCTCTCTAACTTGGTTTGGAGTGAGAATCCTCACTGCAACTCTCTCCACTCCGCAAACACCAAAGTCAGTATAAGTCGTTCATGAAAGAGGTGAGCCACGTTAATCGTTACAAGTCCATGTTCTGGGTTTTCATTTTATCATCTGTAAATCTTTGTATAGAACGTATGTAATGGAACTTTTATAATAAAAGGTGTCGGATAAAAAGTCAACAGTGTCTGTGCTCATTCACCAACCACAATAGCAACGATTACGTCGAAAGTCTCTACTAGATCTATTAAATATAACGAAGACGACAAGATCATTACGATATGAAAATTAGCGATGGCGAAACGGATCCGGACATCTGGATCTTCGAATCCAGATCCGATTTTCGGATATCTGCGGCATGGACACATAATTCGTATTTTGGGCGATTTTTTCGGGTACCAAACGATAAGTCTTCTTTCGTTTTTTTTTTTCTTCATTTCGGAGCGTTGAGAGGGGGAGAGGGAGAGCAGGATCATAGAGAGAAGAAACTGCTGAGTTGTACATGGATTGCAAGACTAGTGCTTCTGAACCCAGTCATATAATATTCGGTCACTAATATATATATATTGGAATGAAAAAGGAAAACAAATAATCGACAGTATCTTCTTGTCTCTTCTAACTCCACCCTCCCCCATCACCAACCAACTATATCCACTGCACACCTGTTCCTGCCCTGTGACGTAGTTATCAGTCACTACGCAGTAAACAGTGCGTTGTTAAAAGGAAAGAACAGAAGTATGTCCCCCTTTATTTTAAGCGTGCACGGATGCAAAAAAAAAGAAAGAAAAAAGACTAAACTGCTTTCCCAGATTCGTTTGCTTTGAGAAATAAAGCATGTATTTTAGAAAAAAATAAAGAACGTTAAAAAATGTCCCTATCAACTAACTTTGGACAAGAAAACAATAACAATCAAATACCCAACTATCTCTATAAAATATATTTTTCGAGTTTCAGATACATTGAAATAAATTGGCCTTATTTATGGCCTCTTGTAATTTTCGGCTCAGGCCGGGATGAAGTAGGCAGAGGGTGGAGAAGGTATTGGCCAGGGCCTTTCATAATTTACCATCCCGGCATCGCAGTTTCAGATGCATCATAATAACGAAGTCCGAATATTGGGCCTTTGAATGTGCGACCGAAATCGCACGAATCCATTGGACTGGATATCAGAAACCCCGAAGATCCGGGTTTCGGGTATCCGTATTTTATGAGATCAGGGCATCCGGATCTGGCCATCCCTAATCAAAATGAAGATTTTTTTTTTTTCTCGAACACACTGTAGTTCAAAATAGTGTTTTGTTTCTAGCACCAGGTTAAATTTTAGTTTTTATTACGGCATTTTGACACCTAAGACTCAGGCTAAGATACAGGAGGGTGTCGGCCAGGGCCTAAGTTGAAGATACGGTTCCGGAACTTGCCTGGTGTGACCGTAGAAAAACTGGGAAAACCTCAGTCAGGATTTCAGGACCTCCCAAAAACCAAGCAAATGCTGTACTACTGAGTCACGGCCACTCTGTATTCTAACACGTAGTCTTGTATTACGTGTATGAAGCCTCCAGTTTCTGGCATTGGTTCTCCGTGTCTTAGCCACTTAATCACGCTTCCTTGTACATGTTGATTTCTGCTGGTTATCTTCCATGCACAAGTTTTTCCATCCTACGCTCTTTAGTCTCTTCAGCTGTTTTAACTGCGTGTGACATTTGTGAGTTATCTTTATTGCTTGGATTCAGTTGTGTATAACTGATATCTGCTGAAACTATTGCTTTGTGTAGCACTGACTCCTCTTCTTTCTTGTAGAAGTAACTTCTTATTTGCTAATTCACAGTGCCTTTAGGATGAGTTCTATGTATTTAGATTATGTCGCTTGATTGGTTGCTACTTTTGTAATTCTTTATTGTCCTTGTAGATCACTTTTTGCTGAGTAAAGAACGCTAGTGTGCTGAGATTCATGACAACGTGTGCAAGCTACAAATAGCCGTGATGTGTGTGGTGAGTTAGCCATCTTGAGTGTTACATGTTTTTGATTTAAGCTCAGTAGACAGCAAATTATTCACCGGCGGCACCTAACAGCGAGTAACTCCTCCCTTTGAATAAATAATAGCAATTCGGTGTGGCATTCAAGCAATGTGCAGATGCAGTTATGATCAATATTCAACCACTTTGGAGTCTCAAGACCTCGAAGTTCGTTCGGATGTGTCCGCGTTCCATCCTTTGTTCCAAGTAATCCCACAGATTTTCTGCTGGATTCAAATCTATGCATCTTGTCGTGCCAAGCGCAAACAATTTCAACTCCGCACACTCACAGATTCTCGTCTTAGAAGACTGGAGATGTTCGTGTTGTGTTTGTCTAGAACAGGGGTTGGCAAATAGCGGCCCGCGGGAAGACTTTCTACGAATTACTATATGCGGCCCTCAGAATGTCGTCACATAAACATTACTTGAACAGTCAATATTTATCGCTATATTTATTATTTGCTTCTCGTGTTCAAGTATGAATTAAAGGAAAATAGAATGATGATTCTTAACAGTAGTGGAGTTCAACACACATGATTGCAATAAAATGTACTAGCATTGCATACTTCTACGTGTTCCTTCCGATTTCGTATATCACTGGTGCGAAGAATCAAGATGAAATTTACACCATCACATCAGTAAAATCATGGTATCTTCCACTTGACGTGAAAAACTTTTTAAACAAGTAAACAAAGTTATAAGAACCTTAGGGTTAGGATGGGACAAACTAACTAGTATCATATCACAACAGGTGAAAGTAGAAATATAAGTAGACACAGGGACATATTGTTTGAAGAACGTGTGAGCAAATGCTGAAAAATGCTGCAGAGCCTCCTATGATTTTTAGTGCATCATTTATCAAGTGGCGTTATGTAGCGAAACTGTAGTGCTTCAAGAAGTCCACAGTAAATTATATTATGCGTCTTGCGCTCAGTCATCGCCAGTTTAAAGGTATCGAAGCAGAGTATGAGGATGATGTGTACTGCTTTTCACTGAAGTGGTTAAGTAGAGGGAAGTTTTGAAAATATGTTTTTTTTTTACATTTCTGAACAGAGATAGATATGTTCATGACACGGAAAAACTGTTTTACAATTATCTGATCAGGAGTGGATTATCTAATTTAGAGTTCTTGTTGATATAACAATGCGCTTTCCTTTTCTGAAACAAGCTACCGAAGGTGGAATCATGACAGCTCGGAACCGGAAGAAATTGGAAAGCTGCTTTGCACAGATCTTTAAAGGACTTCAGAACCAGTTTTCACCCCGATTTGCAAAATTTCATAAATATGCAAACGAAATTCGACGATTTCAGAATCCTTTTATTATTGACATAGACGAGGTTCTTAAATGGAGTAAACTGAATTGCAAAGAAATGACGTTTTGAAGGACAGTTTTGACAAAAGTAATTTAATTCAGTTTACAGCTTCCGTAAACATTCCCCAGTATAAAATCCTTTACTTTGAAATTGTTAGTATCATTTTGTAGTATATATATGTGAGAAAACATTTTTACTAATGAATTATCGAAAAAAATAAGTATTGCCCTCGTCTTACCGACGATAATTACATTGTATCTTACAAATTTCTGAATCCAAATTCGAGCCACATGTATAGCTATACTGGCTAAAGATTCTCACAAGTCACATTAAAGGAAATTGAATATAAATATAGGTATGAATATTTTCATCTTGCAATAATAATTAAACCGAGTTCTGCTTAATATTTTTCTGCACCGGTACATTTACTGCTTGATATCAATATAAAGATTTTAAAATATGATACAGCGAAGTAATTTTACACTTTGTAAGTACATTAGTTTTCCTTAAAACAGCAGTTACTAATTTGTATGTAGTAACTTTTTTGTTAACCAGTAATAATTCATTATATCTTGTGTAATTCCGAAAACACGTGGACTCTTCCCAAAACTCCTACCTTATAGATACATGCTCGCATACAAGGTATTATTTACCATATACGTATGCTAGTTTCATAAATTTTGAAGCTGAAGGTTGATGTAAAGACCGTATTTTCATCACAGACTAAGGGGCAGTTCTACAATCGACCGCTAAACTTCTAGTCAGCGCTAAGTTGAGGCCAA
>JAGDQP010032049.1:0-21547 GCA_022664845.1 Lepisma saccharinum
AATATTTTCTTTATCTTAAGGAAAAAATTGTTAACTAAGTAGACAATGTGTTGATTAGGTTCTTACAATATGTTTTCTAAGGAAATAGGCTTTGGAATTGGTAGGCGGTATAATGCTTTCAGAAGTGACCTTCTGTTAGCAAAATATTTCGGGCAATACATTAGGACGTGGCTCAGCTAATCTGCATTCACACAGAGGAGAAAGGCTGCAGCCTATTTTAAATAAGTGAGATAGAAGTCTTGTGTGATCTGTGTGAGCTCTGATTAAAGTTAGAACAATTTTTCTAGAAATATTAAAGTGATGGAACCAGGGTTTCGATGCTCGTTCATTAAAATAGATTTTGAAAGGAGAGTTAATGGTATGAAGTTCGATAATAGCTCTTAGTTTCCAATCATTGTTGATTTATCACGGTGTAAGATAAGCTTTGCAAGCTTGGTTTTCCGACATCTTCTCCTTTTCTTCTTCTACTGTCATATTGTCCCGGATGCAATATTAGGATCCAAAACTTTGATTCATCAAAATCCATAATTTTAAACTAAATGTTCAATCTATCATTGTCAACATTTCGTCAACATATAAAAATAACACAATTTTAAACTAAAAGTTAGTTTAAACATTGTTATTGTTCCATAACACAATGTTGATATGCCGTTACACACTACTGTTTAATTTCGCTTTAGAATATGCGATTTTAAATATAAAAGAGTACAAAAAGGGACTGACATTAAATGGCTTGAATCAACTGTTCGTTTACGCAGATGATATTGATTTAATAGGGGACGATATAGATGCACTACAAAGCAACACTGATATCTTAGTAGAAGCGTGCGTTGAGATAGGTCTACAGGTAAACTTAGATAAAACAAAATGCATGATAACAAGCCTAAACACAAAGAATAACGGAAATAGAGACATAACAATTAAGAATGAAAACATAAAGAAAATAAACAAATTTAAATATTTGGGAGCATATGTAACAAGCAAAAACGAGGTCACGGAAGAAATAAAAAGCCGATTACCATCGGGCAAGGCATGTCTCTACTCAGTCCAGAAATTCCTAACCTCGCGATAATATCAAGAAAGTTGAAATTGAAAATATACAGAACGGTTATTCTGTCGGTAATACTTTACGGTTTAGAAAGTTGGAGTACAATCCTAGCGGATGAACATAAATTACAAGTGTTTGAAAATAAAGTTTTGAGAAAGATATACGTTCCGAAACGGGACGAGGTGACTGGGGAATGGAGGAAACTGCATAACGATGAACTTCTCGCACTTTACGACTCACCCAATGTGGTTAGAATAATGAAATCGCGACGACTAATGCGGACAGGCCATGTAGCTCGGATGGGGGAAAACTAAGATTATATTCCATCATGGTTGGTAAACCGGAGGGAAAGAGACCGCTAGGAAGAACGAGGCGATGTTGGGAGGATAATATTAGAAAGGATCTTTTTGAAGTAGGTGTTTGTGATGAAAACTGTCTTGATCTTGCTCAGAATAGAATCCTATGGAGAACATTTCTTACTTCAGCTATTCAAATCGAAAATTTGGTGCAGATGGAATATCGATATTTGATGAATCTATTGTCTGTTATCGATATTTCAAACATATTAAACAGCTGCAGTCGCAAAGGACTCACATGTAACATTTCAGAAACCAGGCGTTTGAAAATCTCTCATATATTTGTTTGACAATAGTACAGTGAATGCGCCAGTCGAAAAAAAAAGTGCCGTATGTAGCTGAGTGTAGGACACTTCACACTGTCTAATGCATTGGTAGAACCAATATGTAACAGTGAACTCATAAATGGTTTGTGTTGATGCTATGTCTCTTTCTTTGACAGGAAGATGAGCCAAGAATAAGACAAAGACAATTACTTCCAAAATTCCCCTTTGATATTATCAGTATCCTATGCAAAATGACTTCTGAGCCGTGTTAGAAGTTTCTTAAATAAGTAAATAAATACATGATTTGAAAACAGTTCTCATAACATTCACCAGATGACTGTTATTATCGTAGTAACTATCTCGAAATTCCAACCCTGAGTGTTAAGTACTTTAGGACGAGAGGGAATGTTGTCTTCGGTGATCGCTTAGGCATCACTAACATGGGTTCACTCACATCATTAATGGATTGGCGTTACGCCAGGCTTTGATTTAACTCACTAGTAATCTCCTCCTTCTCCCGCTCCTGCTGCAACATTTTCAACTTTCGGTACATTTGTTGTGAATAAATTATTGTACACTCGCATTCAGAGAAATGGGAAACAGAACATTTCCTTGAGTACAATATTTGGTACAATTTAACCCCAATGAAATTGTATACGTTGCAAGCACAATAAAATGAACGTTAATTTTAAATCTATTTTGAATATAGAGTCGTTTCTGCCATATTGTGCAACCCTGTTGGATTTTAAAAATGAAGTCATCAGCATTTTCTTTCAACCCGTGTGTTCATCTCTCACCCTTGTATAGTCAGTAGTGTTAACTTCTATTGAGGTCATTGAATTCCTCAAGGTTTAAAGAACTAACTACAGGTCGTGTCAGAGGTGACGTCATTGACTTACCCAAGGATATTAGAATTAGATCGTAGGACAAAATTGGAAAATCTGAATCCGAGAATTACAACGTTAGTCTGCCATCTTGGTGTACACAGACAGAATTTAAAAGAGTGGGAAAGATTTAAAATAAAAGTGATCAGCCCGTAAAACTGAGTTTTTACTCCTTTTGGTATTGTTGAATTATTATGTTTAACAAAATTAACATCAATCTGTAAAGTTGCGAATAAACAGCACTTTCCTAAATTCTGGGTGTGCACACCAAGATGGAAGTCTGAAGTTAGTTCGTTCGGATTCAGGTTTTTCAATTTTCGCCTATCATCTAATTCTAATATTCTTGGTTAAGTCAATCACGTCACGTTTCGCACAACCTGTGTAATAGTTCTTCGAACGTTGATGGGACTACTTATGACTTCAAAATATAAAACAAATAAACTGAAAACTCTAAGAACCGCTTGACACGGAAGCATATACGCCACGGTAAATCGTAGCATTTTTAAAGCATATTATGACAACAAAATCATTTTGCCCTATTGTAGCATTTTTGTTTGATACCGTAGCATTGCAGCTAGTACTACCTTTTATCGTAGCATAAAAGCTTCCGTATCAAGCGTCCCTAAAACCAGTTGCACAAAGCATTTTAATCCATGAGTTACTTTATGTGTCACAGATAAAATATTTACAGATAGCAATATTCATTCTCTTCAAAACTTTTACACCACCTGGTGTCAGTACAGTAGAACTAAAACTGAAATAAAGCTATGAGTATGCAATGATTGTTTCTGTATTCGATTTAAAAACCGAAAAAAGGCTCGGAGCGCGAGTTGTGCGTCTGATACTTCACTTTATTGGCCAGTAATTGATTAGAAGAGTAGACATTTGGTATGGGTTAGGTCGGCTGGACTGACACCAGGTGGCATAAGAGCATCGTAAACAATAGGGTTTTCGCTATGTAGTACATTATTTTATCTATAACTCGTTTGGCCCTAAATGTTTCTAGTAAAGGAAAATACCCAAATTTCGTCCTCTTTTTTGGGATGCTCATAAAATCTATTATAATGTTCACGACGAGTATGTGGGGATTGCATGAGCTTTTACAAACATTAAACTAAACATATGTTGTGACTTGAGAGTAATTTCGTTCGTACAACACGAGAAATAATATATTTTCCAGAACAAGACAAAAATGGGTCCAAATTTCGCCCACTGTTTGCTGTCTCATAAAAAGCTATAATAAATGTGAAACATTGAAAAAACGAGAAATCAGTTTACAACCTAAAGTGGGATACTATGAGCAATTATACCTGTAATTATACATAGAAACACTAGTGTCATTTTTCTAAACAATCGAAAAAGCTATAAATAGAAAAAACGACCCTGATTCATTGTAAGTTCAAAACACGAAATCTAGAGAAAAATATATTTTATCTTTTACCCGTTCTTTAGCAGCTAAATTTCACAGAAAAAAAGTGGATCTTTACTTCTTTATCAACACAGGTTTCATGGAACCAAATGTGACATTTTCTACTTACAATTGGATCCAACTTTCCATCGTTGTTTTCTTGGAATGAGTGTTCTTTTTTATGGAATTTAGACATCTCTGGCTCAGGCCGATTGTTTTCTTGGGAAGAACAGGCCTTCACTAATGAGACACTCTGTATCACAATAAGTAAAAAAATAGATTCGGTATTGTTGATGTATAACTACAATGACTATCTTATTTGCTGTCGCTGCTAGATAAATAAAGTTCTACGAATTTGCTTATTTCTCTTGAAATTTCTCTCGCTCTGTTAGATGTGACACGGTTTCCACTAAATTACAGCTTGTTATCTGCTCCACTAAACTGATTGAATCGTATATTTTTAAATAGGTATTAAAACAGGAGTACAAGTTTGTAGGAAATTGAGAAAAACGTTTCAAAATGGTAAATAATAAAGTGAGATAAATTCATACTGTAACACACCTCATATATTTTAATTTTATTTTCTTAAATATATTTTCATATCTGTATTATTCAGTAAGATTTTTAGCTTCAATAAATTCTAATGTGTTAGTTCTTTGAGGAGATCTCGCTACAAGGCTACTAGCATTAATATTAGGTCATGTATATTGGTACAAGATTCCATTCCCAAGTATAACTGAAACCACAGATGGTTTAACATCATGTAACAAGATAAATTATTATAAGTAATATCACGGTTGTACAATTCTTGGTGACATGAACATCTGCTATCCAATGGCCTGAGAAGCCAGCAATATACCCATTCACGAAGCAAATCGAGAGACCGTAACCAAATACCAGTATGATTGAACTAATATTATATTCATTGAGTAAATTCATGAGAAGACGAACACCTGCACGGATGTCAAGCAAACTGAATAACATCGACTATCCCACGTAAACCTGAGTAAGTGTCAATAGATTTTAAGAACCAATTAACTCCAATGTTTTACAAAATTCATCCGAAACTCGTGGTAGGTTAAAGATCATATGCATTCACACCTGGTCTAAAATTCAAATAGTTTCAATTCCGGACTCAAATCAAATAAATACCGTCTGCCGAGAACGGCCAGCATCGAGTCTACCAGTCACTACGCGCAAACATCATCTTGTCTGCTACTGAATTTCGAGAAGTCTACCAGGAGATCTCAGCCAGTAATCTCTGTGTTTATTCTTGCATAGTGATTTACGAACAAAGTCCGCGACATCGGACTCGAAGTCTGATTTAATTAACAACTATTCGGGAGAATCATCTCCAAAGACTTGTAGTTCTCAATGCAACCGAATGCAGGACCTTCATGACATTAGGCCAGAACTTAGTGACATTGTTTTCAGTGTATCGGACTACTAGCTACAATGCTAATTGAACTCAGTGTAACGTTTGGCTCCTCACGTCTCACAGTTTTACGTCAAACTTTGTAGGCTAGTTTCAGCATCGAACCCAGGACGCCGCAATCAAGACCACCGTATCTTGTCAGCACTAGGTGAGTTGAATATGTTTGTTAATAATTTGGATGTTTATTGGTTTTAGTGGGAGTTTAAATAGCGAATGTGTCAGACATTTAACTATTATGCTATAAATACTAAGCTATTAGCTAGTCGGATCTCCGCTTGGAAATAGGACATTACCACTAAATGTATCCGATTTTGTTATCATTTACCCTTGAATTCCCTCTTGCATGTCATTAGTTTAAGCAAGTGCATTTAACAATGCAGAATTGAAAATGAGACTCAGTTCCATTAGGATCACGTCAGATGAGTCACTAGTTCGCTGGTCACTCAACTAGCTCCCACTAAGGGACCAGTGACAATACAAGTTAGCAGGTTGGATGACTCGAACGTGATTTTGAGTCATGAGATTGGTCAATGAAATTGGAGATTGATGTCCTTTAATAAAGATAAAGGTACAGAAATCACTTCCTTTTATTTTCTATTCATGTCCTTTTTCTACCTGGCATTCATTTATGTTTCAAAGCCAACATAACACTAGCTCCATCTGTTAGCAATCAAATTGCTTTGAAGTTTATAACACTGATTTATCAGTGAAAGAAAAACATCCTGATCTGACAGCAAGTGTAGTCATATTCTTGGTTTTCATTGTTCACAGATCACTTTGAAAAACAACATAGAATCAGTTCTACAACCAATCGCTAAACTTCAAGTCAGTGCTAAGTTGAGGCCAAGTCTGATTTTGGCCAATGAGAGTACGCAAAATAAGAGTTGTCCTCAACTTAGCGCTGACTAGAAGTTGAGCGGTCGATTGTAGAACTGACCCATAGTATCTTAAGTACTGATCAGGTACTTAATTCTTTAGTTTTTCCAAATTCTTAATTTTATTACAGTTGATGATAACTTTGTCTAATGAATAAGCTAATGAATTGTCCTTTGTATGAGCACTTGTCTAATGCCATTTTAAAGGAATATGAAGTTTTCAATTCATTACAAAACTTGGAGCAATTTATTTACTCATTTCATTTTCATTCCAATACGTGTACAGCTATCACCGTATTTTCTGAAACACAGAAAAACTTAAAATAACGAAATTGTGGACTGATACCCCTTTAAAAAATATACGATTTAATTCTTGTTCTACAATGCATTGTATTAAATTTAGGAATTGGAAATTTGGACCCATCCGATGGGTGAAATTAGGTCAGAACTGAATCTGTAAAATGCTATTCTCCTCCCCAGTAGGACAAAGCTTTTTCCCGCCAAAGTATCAGTATATATAAATAGCTCAACTATCACTAACCAAGCATGCTTATAACTTATAGTTTGCTGAAGCTCTTATGCAACCACTACAAAAATCCAGGAGAAAAACTATGAAAGACCACGAGGTACACACAATACACACCACACCCTTCAAAACTTCAAAGATTACTATTCGCACGTTACTTCAGACGTGACGATCGACTGCTATAATTTCAAACTCATAGTAACTGAAGAACTTATGTGGGAGAAATTGGGCTACTAGGTGAAATTTTGTTACTTATCTCTAATACAAGCTGTAAATACCAAATAAATTACCACAAAATACGGTGTTGAAAGATGGATATGCGTGATATTAAAAAAGGGTTAAGTGCCAGCAGTAATTTACGTACAGGGCGAACAAAAATGTTTATTGGAAGTCCGCTAAAATGTTCCGATTTGTACTTACTAAGACATCGATGACATGGCAAATATGTAACTGTCAACATACCTACAGAGAACCATAGCATCGTTATTTTACGTTAAATTTATGTCACTAATGGCACTTGGCACTTTCTGAAGTGGAAACCTTGAATTAAGTTCGAAACTATAAGAAACTTACATTGAACGTATAAGAGAAGTAAAAATAAGTCGAACTCGTTGTCTTTATGGTAGTAAAATGTGTCAATTACTTTTCAGTTAAGTACTTTAAGGTTTGATTTTACGTGCGAACTAAATAAGGAACTTCACAATTGAATCGACGAGAAAAGAAACCGAACTAATCTAAAATGGTCATTTTGAAAGAAGCAAAGCACTGTCGTATCATCAATGTTCTTCTACACTTTGAAAAACTGTTATCCCAATCCAGTTCGTGTATGCGTATATTGTTGTTATCATCCCAAGTTGAAACGTTGAAAATAAGAAATGAGAAGGAGACCAGTCAGGTGGCTTAGCCCATGTACTATCTACAGGATTCAGCATTAAGCGTCTGATTAGGAAGATCTATGTTTCGTTGGAAAAGTTTGGTCGAGACCCTTTCAACGACACATCAACCACTTTTGTAGCCCTAGTAGTTTCTCAATTGAAAGTTGTCGACGTACGGACGCAGATAGATGATATGTGCGGCTTTGAACTCATCTTGCGGAGACCTTTCCAACGACACCTCAACCATCATCGTAGCTCTGGTAGTTTCTCAGTTGAAAGTTGTTCACAGACGGATGGACAGATCGGTGATACAAGCTCCGCTGTTGCTACTGAAGTCTAAAATGCTTAGATTCGTTCTATTTTTCGCTGGTCTAATCCTATGTTGACAGGGAGTGTGAGAGATTCGAAAAAAGTAACAATATAATCGCTAAATTCTATTGGGCATTATGCTCAAGAGATAAACCCAGGGTAGTAGTTCAGAGGTCGAACATTATCTCTCCTTTTCTTGTTGAATAGTAGTCTTCCAAGAGGATAACAGTGAACAGGATATCCTGAAGAACGATATCCTGAATAGTTTTCTAAAAATTGAGGAATCGCAAATAACTCAAAATTTAAAAATTCAAAAATTTAATCCTTATTACATATTTCATTTATTACTCCATTGCCAAGTAGATTGGTATGCTGATGGTTCAGTGCAGTATTTACATACGGTACAAAAAGGCATTTAAATAAGATACTTTTTATAATACATGTTTTATGGCATTTGATTCTTACAATGTTTGTAACAAATTACTACATTACTTATGTTCTACTATAAATAATAATAATACTATGACTAACAATAATTAACAATATGAACATACACTTTTAATTTACTTTTATGTCTGAATTATAAACAGAATCTAATCTACCTATTATTTTCAAGGTATTCCTTTGTACTGTAGAAAGTCTTCTCTACTAAATATATTCTTAACTTTATTCTGAGTTTTTTGTTCTTTTCACCTTTTATTTCGTTTGGGAGTTTATTGTATATATTGTTGCTCACGTATCTGGAACCATCCTGTACAATGTTTAGTCTTGTGAAGTATGATTCTTTGTATTTTTTTCTTGTATTGTAAGCATGGTGTTTTGGACTATCTTCATTCATTTTTTTAATATGGCTTGCTATTTCGTAAATATACTGTATATTGAAGGCACAGTTAGTAACTCGAATTGTTTAAAAAATTGTTTGCAGCTGTCTCTGAGTTGGATTCCAGCTATGATTCTTAAAGCCTGTTTTTGTTTTAGTAAAATTACTGAGCTTTCACTTGTGTTGCCCCAAAATATAATGCCAAAACTGATTAGTGGGTAGATCAATCCATAGTAAATTTGAATTAGCGATTTGGCTCTTAGAGTTTCTTTTAGAATTCTTAAAGCATACAGTTGGAAATTAAGCTTCTGCGAGAGTGTTTGTATGTGGTTAGTCCATTTAAGGTTCTTATTTATAATAATTCCTAAAAATCTAATATCACTAGCCAATTGTTTGAGTAAAGAGTTTGCTGATATTACTGAGCCTTTTGATTTTTGATTTTGTATTGTATGGAAAAATATGTACTGAGTTTTTATTCCATTAAGAACTAACTTATTACTGTCAAACCATAGTTTCATTTTTCTCGATTACCTCTTCCAATTTCCTCGATAAGATAGCTTACCCCGAAACAGGACGAGATGACCGAAGAATGGAGGAGAATGCATAATGAACTCCACGGACTGTACGATTCACCAGATGTTGTAAAAATAATGAAATCGCGACGACTAAGGTAGGCAGGCCATGTAGCTCGGATGGGAAAAAAACGAAGATTATATTCTATCCTGGTTGGAAGGTCGGATGGAAGGAGACCGTTGGGAAGACCGAGACGTCGTTGGGAGGACAATATTAGCAGAGATCTTCGAGAAGTAGGTGTTCGTGATGAAAACTGACTTGATATTGCCCAGGATAGAATCAAATGCCGAAGGAGTATATAGATACATTTTTAAAAATGCGATGCTTTTTATTATTGAAAGTTCTATGCTATAACCGTGTCGACACTTACGGCGAATGAAAATTACCTTTATGCATGTCTGAGTAAGTAAGTAATAACAGAAAATCAGATTAAGATGAAGAAAATATGAAGATTGCTTTTTGTTTACTGAAACTAACAAAAAAAAAAAACAATTTTAGAAATGTATGAGAGCTTCTCGTTCTTGGAAAAAATTAATTTCATGGGTTGGAGATTTCTTCTTCCAGAGAAATTTATTTTCTTCCAGCTTTCCTGGAAAATCTTTGTTTTTCCTGCAAGATATGTTTTCCTCAATAAGGTTTTTGCTTCTTTCATTTAATTTGTCAGAAAATGACGTCATAATTCTTTCTTACGTCACTAATTACTTTCTTCTTCTTTTTCTTTTTCTTCAGCACTGCCGGTAGCATAAGTTTTAGTTGGTGTTATTACACCAATATTTTTTCTTGCGCGGACACAATTTTGATGAAATATTTCTATCATTGCATAAGTTTTTTTTTCTCTTAGGAATATTTAGAAAGAAAAACGTTTTTAGTTTAAGCACTTGGCGGTACAACTAGTTGGGTAAGTGAGGTTGCTCGCATTAAAATAAGAACCATCTTCAACCGTGATATGTCATGAAGTTCTTTTAATAGATATTTTTTTTTCTGTTGTTTGTGTACTGACAAGATTTGTAGAACAAGACGCCCGGTGCCATGAAGAAAACTAGTTTCTTCGTCGTCCACGGAGTTTTCTTGTGACATTCCGAGAAGAAAGAGAATAATAAAAAAAAGAACTCGTTCCTATTTTTCTCTCTTACCGTTTTATTCTTTCCGTAAGACGCCAAGCGTCTCGTATTTTGTGTCCTGAATGCCTATTCGTCGTTCTATAGTTTTAGGAAGACCTTTTCGAAAACTCTCCGAATGCCACCACCTACATGCGAGCAAAGAAAATACAATAAAAAGAAATCGAATTTTGTTTTTGACTTTAAAAAAGGTTCTTTTACACTAACTTTGTTATTTCCAAAACTTTCTTTGCTACCAAGTTCTATGAGTTTTCGAGAAAACAAGTATATAACTCAGGTGAAAGGAATGCTGAATTAGTTTCCGAGAAGTGCTGAAAACATAAAATACGAAAGAAGCTAAGTAATGTTTTTATAGACAAAACCAAAGCGCACGTGTATAATATCAAATATTCCTTTAAGAACATACTTGCTTACTGTATTACTTACGGAACTCGCAAGTTCATCGCCGTAACTCGCAGTAACAAACGTTCGCCATAGGATTCTATCATGAACAAGATCAAAACAGTTTTCATCACAAATACCTATTTCTAGAAAATCTCTTCTAATATTGTCCTCCCAACGGTCTCTTTCCGTCCGCGTTTCCAACCAAGAATATAATCTTCGTTTTTCTCCTATCCGAGTTATATGACCTGCCCATCTTAGTCGTCGTGATTTCATTATTCTTACAACATTGAGTGAGTCGTACAGTTCGTGAAGTTCTTCATTATGCAGTTTCCTTGATTCTCCAGTCAGCTCGTCCTGTTTCGGCCCTATATCTTTCTCAGGACCTTATTTTCAAACACTTGTAATTTATGTTTATCTGCTAGGGTCGTACTCCAACTATCGTAGCCGTAAAGTATTACCGGCAGAACTTCAACTTTCTTGATACTAATCGCAAGGTTAAGAATTTCTGGACTGAATAGAAACATGCGTTGAACGATAGCAAACGACTTTTTATTTCTTTCGTTTCCCCGTTTTTGCTTGTTATATATACTCCCAAGTATTTATATCTGGTGTAGTAAAAAGTAATCCATTATTTTGCCAATAGATGGCTTCAGTGATCTGTATCTCGCGTTGCATAAGTCCGATCGGGTTCAACGAGATGGCGTTCAAACGATGAGATTGCGTACTACAAACACTGTTCAGATAGTTGTGATGAGTTGACTCAGTGTTGTGTGAGCGCGCGTCAAAATGGACACTAGCAAAGAGAAAATACGCTATATTTTACAGTTTTTCTTCGATAAAGGCGAAAACGCAAGCCAGGCGGCTGCAAATGTGAATAGTGTTTATGTTCCTGATACTGTAACAGCCAATCACGCATAATTTTGGTTTCGTCGATTCCGTTCCGGTAATTTTGACGTCAAAGATGTAACACGCATTGGAAGGCCACGTGTCGAAAATGTCGATAAAATCATGGACATTGTCGCGTCCGACCGTCATGTAAGCACTGTTTCGATTGCCCAAGATCTAAACATTGCACAAAAAACCGTGTGGAACCATTTGCATAAGGCTGGATACAAAAAGAAGCTTGATGTATGGGTGCCACACGAGTTAACGCAAAAAAACCTCATGGACCGAATTTCCATCTGCGAATCGCTGGTGAATCGCAACAAAAGCGGCCCATTTCTGAAGCGGTTGGTCACTGGTGATGAAAAGTGGATCACTTACGACAACGTCACGCGAAAACGGTCGTGGTCGAAGCGCGGTGCGCCGGCGCAAACGGTGCCCAAGCCAGGATTGACGGCCAGGAAGGTTTTGCTGTGTGTTTGGTGGGATTAGCAGGGAATTATCTACTATGAGCTGCTCCCCTACGGCCAAACCCTTAACTCGGAACTATACTGTCAACAATTGGACCGTCTGAGGGCAGCAATCGCCCAGAAGCGGCCAGCTTTGGCCAATAGGAGAGGCATTGTGTTCTACCAGGACAACGCCAGGCCACACACATCGATAGTGACTCGCCAGAAGCTCCGGGAGCTTGGCTGGGAGGTTCTTATGCATCCACCTTATAGTCCGGACCTGGCACCGAGTGATTACCATCTGTTCCTGTCCATGGCGAACACGTTTGCTGGTGAAAAATTCGCTTCAAGAGAGGCTTGTGAACATCGACTGTCTCAATTTTTTGCCAATAGGGACAAGGGCTTCTATGAGAGAGGCATCATGATATTACCTTCCAAATGGCAACACGTTATCGAACAAAACGGCGCATATGTGACCTAAATCGGATAATTCTAACTATGGTAAGTCAAGCCTTCAATGTCATGCAAAAATAATGGATTACTTTTTACTACACCAGATATTTATTTACTTTCTCTGTTCTCATTTTTAATTGTTATGTATTTGTTTCGTTATTTTCTGTGTTTCGGATATAATGTATTTTAACTATGTTTACCTGTAGATCAATCTCATCGCACGCTTTCACTAAGACATCGGTGTTACTTTGTAGTGTCTTTATATCTTCCCCTATTAACGCTAGGTCATCCGCGTACACGAACAGTTGATTCAAACCATTCAACCTTAGTCTCATTTTGTCCTCTTTTATTTTTAAAATCGCATATTCTAATGCAAAGTGAAACAGTAATGGTGACAAGGCATCACCTTGTTTCAATCCGTTGCGAATCTTGAAACTATCTGACATATTATTTCCTATCCATACTCTGCTTATGGGGTCGCTGAAACACATCCTCACGAAGCGAACCAGTTTTCTCGGAGTTCCAAACTGTACCAGGATGCTATTTAATATTTCCCTCTTGATAGAGTTATAAGCTCTCTTAAAATCAAATATACAAATACAAATTACTGGAACAAATTAAGCAAAACTTAGACGCACACTTGAAAATGCCTAAATAAACACTGCTTCAAGGTTAATCAAGCAATGATCTCCAACAAAAGATGGCATCACTACCTTCAGTATATGTCTAATGTATTTCTATCTTTGCACGAAATTTTTATGCTGCTCCTACAAATTCAAGCCTAACATAATTAAGAACAACTAATGTATTTAGAAGACCACCACTACTGTAATTAAGAACAAACTAGACATTCACTTCACAGTGATAAAATAAACTGTCAAGAACATCCGCTCTCATCCAACAATAAAATCACTCAACAATATCAAGTCAGTTTGGTTCTAAGTGCAAAACGAAGTTGATTTCAACTCTGAATATTGTAGGGTCACCATAACAGAAGGAAGGACGGACGGAACTTTCTTCCCTGAAAGTTAGAACTCTCTAGGTTTGAATTTGTAGGAGCGGCACTGAAATTTTGTGCAACGATACATTAACCTTAACTCAAAACTGCTTCTTGATCAGGAACTGAAACTAACTGATGGGATGCTCCACCCTCGAATTCATCATCATAATCGTTCATGATTTACGTCAACAATAGCTCCGCTACACATGTAGTGGAAACAAAGGGGGAAAAAATCCCATTGTTCACATTTATTACCAAATTCATTACACAATGTACAGTTTTGAAAACAGCCTAAAGGATATGAATACGTTATGTTATATACCATACATGTTATATATTTTTATGATTGGTTACAATGTAGACAATATGATGTTAAGCTTTTTATTTTAAAGATATATATTATAACTAGGGCCCGGAAGTTGAGGAAAAATCCTTTTCTTTACGAGTGCCCAAAGACGAGGCTTAACATAATATATGTTCATTTTGGGTCATTTCAGGCCAGAAAATGCTGGGTTTTATTTGTCCTTTTTTGCCTTTTTCGGCGTTTTTTTTTTTGCTTATTGGTCTTTTTTAAAGCTTTTTATGGGTCTTAACGGATTTTTTTGCACTTCATCTTTCGACTACATATTTACTAGCCATTCTCAACTCGAATCACCACATCAGTCCCGGGCGGTTGCCTGGGACGCCGGCGTCAAAGGAACCTAAAAAAAAAAAAAAAAGAAATTGTTTTGTACTTTTTCTGTACAGTTGCATCATCATCTTTTTCCACTAGGGAGAAAAGGGAATTTCGTAGCACTAGGGTGCGTGTTGTATGTTTAGAGTTGGATGGCAGGAACTTCGCGCAGACCATAACGGCTGCTTGAGACTATATTGCAACTCAGAATCGCATTAGTGCCCACCCCTCCCTCTTTTTGAAAAATGGATTTAAATTATTAAAATCACTAATAAAATGTAAACTACAGACTAGAACTAGGAAAGGGGCAAAAAGTCTCTTTGCCCGGGTGAAAATTTTACCTTGGACCGCTCCTGCAAAAGGCCCAGTAAAAAAAATATTTTAATACGTCGTGCTAGTCAAGGCTGCCGAATTCACATCCGGCGGGGAAGTCATCTTGTTCTTCACCTACAATTTAAAGCATAAAATATTCTAATCGTTTTTAATTACGTGCCAACTGATACGCGGATCAATTATAATTTCAGGGTGTTACGGCCCAATGTGGTGTCCTGGGATCCTCCAAATGTATCCTGGCTCCGGGTGTTCTCCAAAAGTGTTCAAAATGTAGGACTTAACTTGGACAACAGAACAATGTAACAAAAATGAAAACTAAAAGCAAAGCAAAGCATTTCATTGATATCGTTTTTTTTAACTGTATATTGTATACCACCAGAAGTTTGTATTTCTTAAGCATTATATTCATTAAATATGTAATTCTAAGTAAATTGGATCTGATTTTTATGTCCCTTTTTCCAGTTTTTAGGTCCTTTTTCAGATATTTTTAGGTCTTCTTATAGGTCTTTTTAGGCAGTTTTTAGGTCTTCAACTTCCGAGCCCTAATTATAACATAAATATCTTTACTGGGTATATGTCACTAAGAGCAAAAACAACTACAAAGAGCCTCTTCGTATAAAATAAAATTTTGTAAAGTAACAAATTTTTGTGATATAGGTCATTGCTTCCACAAAAGCACCAAAGTTTAGATTTTAATGGTAGAACATTGTTGCAATATTTTCCTCGTTAAGTATCGTATGTCGAGTGATGATCTTTTACTTATTGATAGGAGAAAGTTTTAGTGGAAAGTGATCGATCTGGAAAGTAGTTAAGGGTGTTTTAATTTTTAAAAGGTCTTACCAAGCGTTCCCAGAAACTTGTTATAATCGAACCTTGATATATCGATATCTCGGGTACCAGAAAAATATAAAGCTATGGCATGTTTATCGTCTTATTATGAGATTGTAAAATTTCATTTACAGTTATGTTCTTTTACGTGAAAGAAAGTATGTACGCAAAATAAATTAAAATTATTTTCTAAAATGGAAAAGAAAATAATTATTCGACAATCACTGGACATTCTATATCGTAACATTACGCCCCACCTTTCGAGAAAAAAAATGTTATTTTATTGTTTTGATTTTGAAACAACATATTCATTCCGCATGAATTATAAAATAATATAATTCATAAAATATTAACGAATATAAACAACGATTAGGACATGGAGTAGTAGTTTCCACCATGTTCTTATGAACAACTCAACTTGCGAAAAGATCTTGCAAGATGCTGGCAATTAATCGTCAAGAAAAGCGCAAGTATAACAATAAAGGAGGTAAGTGCCCGGAAATGTGATTTGAGTAATATTGATTTATTCATTATGAATTCGTGCATGTTTTCCTGATCAAAAATTTGGAAGCTCCACTCTATCTTATCTACTGATTGCTTAAGCGTATCCCATTAGCCAACCCAAGATAAAGTAAGTTAGAGCTGCGATTCTACTAACAATATTATAAAGGCTCCAGTCTCTTGATAGCATTTTAGGCATGCAAGCACTAATTTTTATAAAATAGGATGTCAACGCTGACAACTGTAGTGTTTAGATACTGGAAACCCACAGTACTTTTCCACTGTGTCGAATAATGTAATATAGCAAGTTTCGTGTTGCTATGTCTAACCACAAAGTAATTACGTATTTACTATATGTGATATAACTTAGTTGGCAATTTGTTCTTTTCAAGAAATTACTGCCGTTTACACTATGTGGCAGCACTTACAGTTCAGGAGATGATAGTGGCCTCTACTGGTGTTAACACGGAACTCTTTGAACAAGCCGTCGTACCTATCACAGCCTTTTAAAATCTCTGTATACGTATTTACTTTGTGGTCTAACTAAATGGAAGTATACTGAATAATTGATTTGATTGTTTAAAAATAGGTTCCGGCGCCTCTGAGCTAGTCTATCTAGTATCTTTTCAACAACACCTCAAGCATCTTTCCACACCTCATAGTTCTTAGGATTTAATATCTGGACACGAACAGACGGACGGACGCCATGAGCGGGATTAAAAGGTTTCTTTTGCTATGGAAATTCGGTATCGAGGGATCTAAAAGGAAAGTTTTCCGAACATTTTCATGTTTCAAAACATTCTGACGTTTATCATTACATATTCAAGAGGAGCTTCTATTGTTCTTGGTCATGAACTAAGGTTACGAGGAGGAATTTGAGAGTAGAGCAACTTGTCAATGTTTTGATTTCCTGAAAGAAAAAAGTAGTTTTGGTTGAAACAGAGCTCAATTTCCTTAAAGTAAAGTAAACTGCCAGAACTTAGCTATCTGATTAAAAACGCGGATTAAAGATTAAGTGAAGTAATAATTATTGTATCAGGGATTCTTCCGAAAGTTCACTGTCGTAGTATTAAGGGTAAGAGCATATTAAGTATAGAAAATCCACCCGGAGCAAGATAATTTATCTTGATAACCAGGTGTATCCTATCGTTGTACGGACGTCCTATTATAAAATATGTTTTAGGGAAATCAGGTAAAATATTAATTTTGGAAGCTATGAAGCTACATTTCGACTTTTTGAAAAACATACTTGCAATATTTCTTTTCCACCCCCAGCGTGTTTTGGGGTAAAATTCAGTTACTAAAATACATCAATCTTTTGATTTTATTCGGCTGGTGAGAATGAAATGGCCTCTTTGACTCCTCTTGGGAAAGGCACCTGAGCAAAACAAAACAGCGATCGACTCTAACTTAAAAAATACCCCCTCTAAGCAGAAATATCACAGCAGAAAGTTAAATTTTCAAGAATCCTGCAGCGTTTAAGTTTTAAAGCATGTAATATTTCACATAAATTCAGGGATCCTATTGGATACTAAATGTGAACTGTCCCCTTTTACTTTTTTTCTGATATATCGTTTCCTTCATAATACTTAAGTGCTTCTAAAATTGATTATTTTTTAAAATGTTCAATTCGTTGCGAAAACAATCTGAAAATTTGAAACAAAAATAATTAAATTCAGGTCCTAAATTAATGTAAAACTCATTGTCCTCCCAAAAGTTGTTCTCTTCGTGGAGAAACAAGGAAAGCCTAATACATTCCACCAGAGTGTGATACTCGGTAGGATAAAGGACGAGGACTACACCTTGGTGGCGCCTGAACAAAGCTTTACTTTTGTGTGCCCATTTTAGATTTTGAAGGTTCAAAGAATTCAGAATCAGTTTGAAGTCGTGATCACACAGTTCACTTTGTGGACAGTATTTAAAAGGTTAGTATATATTTTTTCGTAAACTTAAATTTAAAAGATGAATTATCTTGGGAATAAGGTGACGTTAAAGAAATGAAGTTTGCCCAGTCTCTTTAGTTCAAGTCTCAAAAATAAAACCAAGCCATTTTGTCAATACGTGGATGTCCCTACAAGGACAACGACATTCTATGTAGGGAACATTGCTGTCCACATAGGAGACAGCTTACGTAATCTGAGTAAAGTGAGCTGAAAGTACTGGAAGTCCAGTAAGCTTATGAGATTTAAATTTCTACACATTCATTACAGAAAGGTGGTTCAATTACAGAAAACCGTTTTACCTCCTACGTGGACAACGATATGCACTTTTGAACATTCTTGTGATATACCTCATAAATTATACACAAATCCATATCACATTAGAAAACCCATGTGTACACTCTGCAAATACATGACTTTTCCACATAAACCTACGACCACTACTTGAGCATGACCCTTATATAAATTGAAAGTGTCTTCCATATTTTGGTACTGACCGGTGAGTATAGAAAATCTCTTAAAAGTAAAGTCCTTTATTTTCTGTAGCACATCGTCTATGACGTACACAAAGAAACAGATAGAATCTATCTAACTAAATGAATAAAGTATATATATAAGTGTGTGTGTGGGTGTTGGTGTGTGTGTGGGTGGGTGTTTTGCTGTACAAATAACACCACCACAAGTTTCCATTGGTGAATACCACAGACATTTTGGAAAGTCAGCGCCCCTGGGTATTTTATAATGCCATATCACGAACAATGACAAAACGAACGAACCAATAGTGTTTTGATCTGAACTCAGGAGGACAACGACCTTAATCAAAATGTCAACTGAATTCTATTATCATAAAAGAAAGATCATTTCAGCATAACTTCTAAAATAATCTCAAGATTAACAAACATTCCAGCGATAAGAAGTTCATGAGCTTTCGATATAAAGGAAGATACTACGATACTGTTTTTCCATTCGTTTTTTCTTTAGAAAAATAAAAAAACAGCGAATGTTTAGAGAACTCTTTTTTTTAATAACAGTTGCGTGACTTTGACTATACACTTCGCGTGTTTATCTAGTTGATTATCTGGAAGACGTGATTCAGCAAGTTTTTCATGCTATTAAATTTTAGCTTATTTCGGCGTGCGCGGAAGATTTAGAGGACATTTTATTCGCTTCGGGTGGTCCCTCTGACTACGTTGAGTGTGTCTTGAAACAAGAGCGAACTGACAACTAGGATGACTTATCATTGTCAGTCACAAGACTCTCTAGGGGGCTCTGCAATCATCCTTCCTTCTTTCCTCTGGTCTATTATCTACCGTGACCTAATTTTAGCGCCATCAGGAGAATGAATTCGTGAATTATTGCGTATTATACAATGGTGTGAGAGATTATTATTGGGCTAGGTCTTCTTGGTTTTTGGGGTAAATTAATTTCTTCGTTTTGACTTTCATATTCGCGTGGCTATGTATTATTTAATGTTATGGTATGATAAAAACAATTTCAGATCTAATAATTATGTTTTCTTAGGTTCTTGACTAAAATATCTTCCTTAATGGTGTCACCATATACATTTGTATTGCATACTTTCCACCCAAATTGAAAGAAGAATTATACGAAAATTTGTATCACAGTATAGAATGTCATTCCCCATTTGGAAGCACTATTCTTCTCATGGGTGACTGAAATTTACCGGAGGTAAGAAATGCAGATTTTATTTGCACTTTTTACAGAAAAATCACAAATGCTTTGGCACTTCAGCTCTTTATACAATTTAACTTCCTACAATAATGTAATAAACTCACATGGACGAACCCTAGACCTAGTCTTCTCAAATTTATCAAGCATAGAAGTAAATAGAGAGAACGATCCTATTCTAAAAGAGAATGAATTTCACCCAGCCTTACTCATTACTCTTAAATGCAATAGAATAACCAATTCAAAGTCTAAACGTAATTTAACCGGTTATAACTTCAGGAAAGCTAAGTTTGATATATTGCACCATGAACTTCGTGCAGTAGACTGGGACTCTCTCAAACACACAACAGATGTAAATGAGGCAGTAGAATACTTTTATTCTGCTATTTACAGTGTATTTGATAAAAGTGTACCCCGTAGAAAACCATCAACGAAAATTTATCCGTGTTGGTTTACAAAATAAATAATTAGCAAACTAAAACTTAAAGCCTATTATCGTAGAAAGCATAAGAACTCTAATTTAAATAATCAGTTTTATTTAAGTGAATTTAATAAATTGCGCAAGGAAAGAAAGAAAGAAATTGCTAATGTATATAGCTTGTATATATTAAACATCGAAAATCAAGTCGCTGCTGATCCAAGCCAATTTTGGAATTTCGTGAAAAGCAAATCAAGACATCTTCCTACCAGTCCGGTTTCATTTAATGGCAATCTAATCGATGATAATGAGGATATATCTAACACTTTTGCTTCCTATTTTCGGTCCATATACAGAGAAAGTTACACTGAATACAAAACAATAGAAATGGGAGATTGTGTGTATTCAAGTAATAGACTTGACAATCTGTCGATTTCTCAGATAGGTATGAAAGAGGTAGAAGTGGCAATAAAGAAGTTAAAACCTAAAAAGGTAACTGGTCTAGATGGCATATCCCTTTATGTAGTGAAAGGATGTGCGGAACTATTGAAATATCCGTTATTTATAATATTCAATCTTTCATTACGCACCTGCAAATTTCCACAACAGTGGAAAGAGGCTTTAGTATGCCCAATACCGAAATCCAGTAATTCGAAAGAAATTGAAAATCATAGACCAATAATCATCCTTTCGGCGTTCGCTAAAGTTTTTGAAAATTGTCTATATCACCGTATCATAACTCACGTTAGACCAGTAATATCAAACTCACAGCATGGATTTATGCAGAACAAATCAACGTCTACAAATTTAGTAATAATCACTGATTTAATAGCTAAAACATTAGATAATGGCGGTCAGGTTGATGTTATATATACTGATTTTGCCAAAGCATTTGACACAGTAGACCATTGCATATTACTTGCCAAACTTAAGCACTTCAATTTTACGAGAAACCTAGTCAAACTTCTTTCATCTTACTTACAACACCGTGTACAATCCGTTGTTTACAGAGAATTTATATCAAAGAAATTTGAAATGACATCAGGAATACCTCAGGGCTCAAATTTAGGCCCGTTACTATTTTTATTATTCATAAATGACCTCCCTGATTGTATAATAAACTCTGTGAAACTATTATATGCAGATGATCTTAAAATATTTTCTAAAGTTGAATCAATTAAAGATTGTTATCAATTACAAGTAGATTTAGATAGTATAAATAGGTGGTGTCACAGAAATAAACTAGACTTGAATATCAAAAAATGCACTTCGATGACATTTACTAGATGACAAAAATTTATTCAGTTTCCTTACTCAATCAATAACACAGTTCTACCAAGACCAGAAATAATAAAAGATCTTCGGGGTTGTCTTTGACTCTAAACTAACGTTTAATTGTCATGTAAACAATATAAGTGCAGAATCATTCAGAATTCTAGGATTTATTTATAGAACAGCAAAGGACTTCAGAATGACTAGTACATACCAAAAATTATATTATTCA
>JAGDQP010032051.1:0-21546 GCA_022664845.1 Lepisma saccharinum
TTTGATAAAGTTTCAGCAAAAATTTCCACATCGTTCACTATATTTAAAAGGCTGTCACTGGACCAGCTATCTTCTTCTCCCGAAAAATCCATTATAAATTAAAGTTTCCTATCGTCACCAAGACACAATACTGTTCAAAGTACTTTATTTGTTCAATTAAATACACGGAATACTGCACATCAAAATCCCGATACAGTCTTTTCAATCTTAAACTGCTTCTGTCTTTTCTTCCAAACTATAGACCAACACCACAAACAAAGCTCCTATTCACACTAACTTTAAAACAACCCAAGCAATCATAGGGCTTATACAACAATATTTTTGTGAAAAAACACAGTCATTTTAAAACACTTCTGCGCATCTCACATCTCTAAACCTTTTATTTTTTCTTCTACATCAGTACTTCTGCCCCGTTTTCTTCCTTAAAGACAGCAAGTAGAACAACCATAAATCCAATACTTTATCCACAAAAGTGCATGCAATTTCTCCAAGTACTCATCATTTCTAATTATTTCTATATATGTACACAAAAACTTTGACAGTGTAATGCTATTATTGGAATGTATCTCTAAAAATATTACATAAATTTCCTTACAAGTACTATAATACAATAAAGTTTCTCGCACAATTTCTCCCTTAAATTCCTTACAAATGTCAATGCAGTTGTGCTGGGTTGTGTCCATAGGAGTATGATTATAGCATGCTATACATGTTAATGGCAATACCGGTTTCCAATGGTCTATACTGCTTATTATACAATCAGAACTAGCTTCATTAGTACAACATTCACAAACCATCATTATGTACAGTTTCATCAGCACTTAGGTTCGAGTCTTTTGTTGGCCATCTTTATAGAATTCGTTCACTAATCACAATATGTTGTCTCATTATCAGTTGTCCTATAAAATATAAGCACAGCAAATGCTTTAAAGCACATTTGCGCAACTCAAATACCATAAATATTACAGGAATAACGTATTTCTTTCTACAGGAATAACGTTGTACGTACAGGAATAACGTTGACAACAACATCTATCCTTAGATGGGTTCAATAAATATTTTATCTAGCACAAACAACGACGAGTTTTGAAAACTTTTGTTATATTTTCTTAATCTACTAAACATAATGTATCTACATATAAAATGTCAGCTCTTTAGCTTAAATGGTATACAAAATGTTTTTTTTCGTCCACAATATTTGTTTTAAAATTGCGACTTTTCCAAAATATTCTTACATTTTCGTAATTATTCTGTACTAATGTATGGTTCTACCATTTTCGTGTTTCTAGTCCTATCCGATTAGACTGTATATACTTTAAAAAATCAATTTGTTCGCCATATTTATTTAAAAATGGCGACTTTTGTACAATTTTCTAATACGTTTGTAATTCTTTTGCAGTAGTCAACGCTTTTAGCAAGTTTCTAGTTCTACCCGCTTACGCTCTGTAATTCTTCAAAAAATCATTTCGGCGGTCATATTTGTTTAAAGATGGCGACTTTTGTACAATTTTCTAATATGTCTGTAATTCTTTTGCAGTAGTCAACGTTTCTACGAAGTTTCTGGTTTCTAGTTCTAGTCGTTTAGGCTGTGTATTCTATCAAAACATCTGTCTGCTTTTGTCTATCCCAATACCAAATTATATTCAACACTTGTGCAATTTACCAGAGCCTTCGGGTGCTTTTTCTACGCAAATTTAGTCAAAATACATTTTATTATGCAAAATCATTGATTATTTTTCTCTCAATTTTTATATATGTCAATACCAACTTATATTCAATACTTGCGCAATTTGCCAGCGCTTTCCTAGCTTCAAAAACCAGTATATTACACATTTGTTTCAATAAAATACAACAAACGGCTTAGTAGTCGTCCAAATGTATGTCAGCAGTAACTCAATAAAAGCCTTGCTTCAACTCAAAGGTTTAACTAAAAAAAGCGCGTTTCCTAGCTTCAAAAATCCATATATTCAACATTAGTTTCAATAAGATACAACAAACGGCTTAGTAGACGTCTAAATGTGTGTTAGTTCAATATATAATTATTTCATTCGACAGTCCAAATTATATAAAACGACATTCTGCCATCAGCACTATTCCTAAAACAAACAACTAAAGTCTTCACATACGTATTTGTCAGTCAGCATTAGTCAAATGTTTCAATACCAGTCCAATCTTCTGTAACCATCACCAGTATACCGCAACAACCTTAAGGTTAAACTTTAAACATTGGATCTGCCGCAAGGTAACAAAATCTAACACTTGGAGGAAGTTAAACTTTAAACATCGGATCTGCCGCAAGGCAACAAAATCTAACAGTTCGAGAAAGTTAAACATTAAGCAATGGATCTGTCGCAAGGCAACAAGATCCAACAGTTGGAGCAAGTTAAACTTTAAAAATTGGATCTGCCGCAAGGCAACAAAATCTAACAGTTGGAGCAAGTTAAATTTTAACCGTTGGATCTGCCGCAAGGCCATTCTTTTCTTTCAATACAAGTCAGCAAAGAGTTGAATTCATGTCAGTTAGTTAATTGTTAATCAAACTAATGTAATTACTAAATATACCTATTTGTGTGTCATATTCAAAGGTACTTAGTTTCTTACATTCATGTCTCATTGTCATCATTAATAATTTTATTTCTTATTTCTTTTTCAAAATATTCATCTCTACCCTTTCTGCTTTTTTTCTCTTCAACTAAATTGGCGTTGGACCCTTGGCAATGACTTCATTATCTCCACTTGTGGCTTCGGTTACAAATTAAATTTTTTTCTTCTCTTTCTTTTCAAAACTCATTAAATTTTTTCTATACATTTTTTTCTTCGTCCAAAACAGAACAAGCCAACAGGGCCAATGCGTTTCTCTCTTCCTAGCGAGGGAAAGGGGTGAGAAACAAAGGTCAAGGGTTGAATTGAATTTTATTTTTTAATTAGCGAGCTGTCAAGTCCGGGAGTACGTTTTTCGGATAAGAGAAAGGTAAAGGGGTAAAATTAATTATAGGTCTAAAATTGCAAGCGGCAATCCGCAATAAGTTTTTTCCGCTACACCTACTTATTTGCCTGGTGTGACTAAGGAAAACCCATGGAAAAAAAAATCTCGGTGAAAAGTTCAGAGCTGAAAACATGCATTTACTAAAATTTCAAGCTAGATTGAAATCGAGGTCGCTGACTTCAGATCGACACAAAAGGCACACGTTGGTTCGAATCCTTTTGCTGGTCATTTCTAATTGATGATTTCCATGGTTTTCCTCAGTTTCTTCTAACGAATGCGTACTTCATACCTATAATAAGCTACTTCATTTTCCCCATCTCTGTCTCAGAAAGAGTGCTTACCAGGGGGCGGGGGAGGACGTCATCCCTAAGAATTATGAAGGGGTTTAGATACATATATAAATTAAAATTGTGTATTTCTCTATCTCGAAATAATCTAACAACTTTCTTCCTTTTAAAACAAACTCTGAATCACACATACGCACACACACACACTCACTCACTATCAGAAAGAAGGTTTTAATGCGCAGAAGTTTAGCAAACAAGAAAATAATAATCCGATCACTTCCTTATTTTTCGTTTTCACCAATATCTAAATCAAATGTTGCACCTTTCCGAAGAAATTACACGTTAAAGACTAACACATGCTTCTGATAATCAATATATTTTTCCTTCTTTAAGAAACAAGCAATGTACTATCAGAAGTGACTAGTAAAATGAGCTCAACACACACTCTTTTATTATCTTCTGTAAAAGAAAACTTCAAATCATGAGGCATGATCTGAGATATACTACGTCAGAAAAGATAGTTCACAAAATTTAATAAAAAAACGATTACTAAAAGTCTACACACTAGAGGGTCTTCGCGAAGAAGGAGGGGGTTCTCGCGAAGGAGGAGACATTTGAAAATTTTAATCTTCTAAAAAGATTTGAACATTCAGACCTCATCAAGCAAAGGGTTCGGTATGATTTCTTCCTTATGATTATGATGAAATACAAATGTTTCATTTATCTTGCAACAATATTTGAATATTCTGATCTCATGAGCATCAAACTCTGAATTACACAGTCACTCCAATATCAGAAAGATGCTTTCAAAGGTCAGAGGATGTCCAAACAAAAATAATTAAATCACTTCCCTGTTTGGCATTGTCCGGAAAAATCTCAAACAAAAGTTTAGTCTATCTGAACAAAATACACAATAGAGACTAACATACACTGCTGATAAGCAATGCATGTTTCCTCCTTTAACAGGCAACCAAACTAGTATTACAAGTGACTAGTACTGTGAGCTCATCATACACGGTCTTATTTATTATCTTCTGTATAAGGAAAGTTCAAATCATAAACCTTGATCGTAAACAAGTGACACACTTAGATATTGTACGCAGACAAAGAACTATAACGATAATACTTTTATCTGTTTAACGTTCAAAGAACAAAAAAATTGGATTCGTCTCCGGAAAATCAGAGAAAGAATTCTTCATTTAGTCTCGTTTGTATATTTATAGTGTTAAGACCGTGTTCGCTGTCTCTCTGCATACACAGTTTTTCTAAGATGAATAAAATAAAATTATCTTACATTCTTCCCCAGGAATTCAAAATTGAGGTGAGATTTTTTAAAAATCTATATTTTCTTTCAATTTAAATCCCATACTTAGAGTATACACCTTTTCTCTACAATAAATCTTCTTCAATCTGTTCTAAAACAAGTCGGAGGCCCTCAACACTCAGACCAAAGAATTTTCCTATAGCCCAAGGGATTTTTCCTCTCGCGAACCCTTTTTCCCCACCCAAATTAACACTGTAATCTTGTACAAACACATCTTAGGTTACCTCAACTAAGTGGGCCTTGCTCCTGCCACCCGCTAAAATTCCCCCTCGTAATTTTGTACGAACGCCCACCCCAAAGGATTTGCCTGTGGCGAAATTTTATGTTCTAGTACAAACAGCGTTAGGTCACCTCCACTGAGCCACCTCTGCTTTTCTCCCGCTAAAATTCAGCCGTAACCTTGTACGAACACACACACCAAAGGATTTTCGTGTCACGAACCATTTATTTTTCGCTAAAATTCACTCGTAATCTTCTACGAACACCCACTACACGCCAAAGGATTTTCCTGTCGCGAGTTCTGGTAACGAGTTGGGACCCTCTCTACTGACACCAAGGCATTGGGTTATTTCAGAACGAATTTTTAAACTGGAAGTATTAAAATATTTGCATACTACATTTGCATACTAACATTTGATATTGTGTTAATTAATCTATGTTATGTAATTATAACTATATTTTTTTTCCTTGGCCAAGGTTATATTATAGTTATCCTGTATGTGTATATTTGTATATAATTATGTGTACGATTTCATTTCATTTGTATGTATATATTTGAAGGTTGCTATGCTAATTTTAAAACCCTCTGGTTCTGTACCAAACATGGAAAAGTGGTTGGATATTTAGCCAGCGTGGACAATAGACTCAAAGTGAAAGTGAGAGAGAGGGAAATATTTCTTTGTATTCTTGCTTTACTTTCTGATGCAGAAGCAGATAGGAGAGCGGGGAGCCTGACCGATTTTTTCATAAGGTGCTGGGCTTGTAGGTTTCGGGGGATGGAAAATCCTTTGTATTTTGAATGCTCGTCGGTTGGGGACCAGGGCTATTTAAAGACGCTGTTTCGCGCCGTTGGAACACAGTCTACCTCAGGGGCTGTTCATCTGAACTTCGGAGTGCGCTCGTGTTCCTTCGGAAACCACGCCTCCTTTACGTCACAGGCGGATAGCGCATAGGAAATTTCTTAAGAGATGGTGAGAAATAATTTATTGTGGCCTTTTGGATAGGATTTTTTTGATAAAACAAAAAACTGTTATAATCTACGCTATATTGCCTATAATATGAGACAGATTTGGTTTCAATAGCTACAGTACTTTCAGAGCTACGGCCTGTTATTTGAGTTGGATAGTGAATTTTTTTTCCTTAAAAAATTATGGCTGTTTGGATGGGATTTTTTTTAATATAATATGGAATAAGAGTATATAAATTAAGTAGCCTTGCCACGTATATCTATATAAGGATAAATTGCGGTATAAAATATAAATTTTTGCTTGTAATGAAATTTCCACTCCTTTCAAAATTCCTAGTGTCGTATGTTTTCCTTGTACGGACAAGATTATTTTCATTACAGTAAACCTACCAGACATCTCTATGAAATGTGATGCTTTAGAAATAACCTTTCAGTATTTACTTCAGATTTTCTTTTTACTCAAAGCGATGTGAGTAAAAAAAATAATAAAACTACTTTTTAAGACATACTTTTTTTAAAAACAATATGTATTAAAAAGTGAAAAATATTTTTTATGCATGACTAAAAAGAAAAGCATGGCGTGCGCTCTCATATACAGTCACTTTATAAGTTCTTGAATTGGCGCGCCCCATGTTTTTCTTTTTAGTCATTCATAAACAAAATGATTTTTCACTTTTTAGTACGAATTGTATAAGAAAAGTATGTCTTTACTTTTTAGTTATTTCTGTGTTCGTATAGTTTTTATCAAGCTAATGTTTCCTGTCCCAAATCCTAAAGCGTTCTGCAACCAGTCAAACGACAGATCGTTGCACGTTAGTATTTATTTTAGGCTAAAGAAGTCCATATTAAAAAGACATATTATAATATGCTTTAAAAATATAAAACTATATGAATGTAACAATAGAATATTGTATTGTAGCCCGACTTACGTCGCTGTGCAAATTTCATCATTGCGTGACGTCGGGAAATAAGTTAAATTAACGTTGCAAGATTTGAGGACACCACGAACCATTGTGAACTAAAGAAAAAAGAATGTAAAAAACTTGTGTCCGCCCTGGACATCGACCTGTGCGCGAGGTTAGGGGCTGGACAAGGTTGAAAGCAAAAAAAGGTAACTGTTATGTTTGATAGAAAGACGAAGTTAACACGAGATTCTTCACTAAAGAATTAGCAAGCATATTTGAAAGTAGGTTTTCGGTTGATGGTTATAATTTGTTTCAGTGGCTACGCTCTAGACTCGTATACCTGTTTCGTATGGTCATAGGTTCAATTCCGAATTTGTAGAGAAACAATACGTTGTCAAGTCCCGATATTGCATTGTGACTTAATAGGTCTCATGGGAGAAAGTTGAGTTAAATCGTTTGCCGTAAGATAGCCCTGTACCTTACATTTCCACGTCATAGCCGTCAAGAAGACTATTCTGTATTATTTGTTCAAAATATATATTCATTATTATCATTTGATGCGTTTGTGTTGTATTGAAGTAGCTCCCTGATCGTAGGTGCAAATCAGAGACAGAATATTAATGAGGGAAAGCATTAATGTGGATTGCATAAAAATTATCTTTGGCGGGTAATAAGGCCGTTAGTTGATTAAAGTCTAATAGCGAGTTGAGAGTAATACAGTACTAAGGTGCAAAGTCGTAAGCGCTTCATGTATACAGTCGAGGCCGATTGTATGATGAAAGAATTGGTGGAATGATGAAAGCAGGAGGAAACGGGAGAACCCCAAGAATGTCATGAACTGGGATCGAACCGAAGACTCCACACACCGGAAGTGAGTTCTCTACCACTGAGCCTACGCGGCCCTCGACGTCCTATATGTAACGTTGATTGAAAATGATTATTGGTGTGCAGAAAGGCAAAAATAGAAGTGAATACTATGCCTAATATAAACACTAATGTTTGTTTTATTTTTAATGTAAATTAACCTAACTTTAAATTATCTGAAGACCGCTATGTACGAGGAGTCGCGCGGGTCAAAGGCGATGGTGTTTGGCGCTCATCTACATGGTCCTTAATGTTGTTTGCTAAATATTATTTCCGTCTCGCGCTTTAAATAGCGATTTCAATTCTTCCGATTGTAAACTGCACCTCTGTGAAAGGTGAGATGGTCGGAAACCCGGGAATTGCCCGGTGGGTCCCGGTGCCGTTTTTTGGAAGGGCAAAAAACCAAAACAGTTAATTACTTTTGTTACTACTCGTTAAGGTATTGCCGGTCTTCCAAAATTAGCAATTTTGACACACAAGACTTGTTATGACAAGGAGGAGTCATATAAGGTTTCATGATAAGTGCACACTGATTTAATACATTCATATTTTTCAAGGCACTATATTTAGTATATACTTAATACTTCGTATTTTGAGAACTGATCAGTATGCAAAGATCACTTACGAGCATTTTTGGACGGGGCTACTACCGTGTAGGGTATTGATGGGTTTACAATATGTCCGTATTTTGTACTTACAATCCGTATTTTAACATTTCTATTCACGTCCGTACCGTACTTTAAAAAAAAATAGGTGGATGTCCGTTCTTTTTCACACGTATTTTAAACTAAGGTGACCATATATTTTCCAGTGCTTCTGGGAAAAATACAGAACATTCGACCGTAACTTCTACGTTTTCCTTGTTGGAACAGTAAATCCGGCTACTTTTTGTCCCCTCCACTACATGAAAGAGTACTCTATTCTTAATACTGGTTATCTATACATCTTATTTTGGTGTTTAGAAATGACAAGCGGATAAGCCAATCAGAATATTCCAAATTTGAATTTAGAAAAGAGAAATGACGTAAAGAGTACTGAGGGAAAAAGTAGAGAATACGAAATTAGGACACCTGAAAAGAGTACATTTGGTAGTCCTTTGAATGTTTCTTTCTAAATGAAACAATAACATTTTTCGAATTACATTTATTCTCCACACCAGGGAGAAAAAATATCAGGGGATAAATTAATGTCTTAATCCGGGAAAACTCCCTAAAACCCGGGACTGTATTATCACCCTATTTTAAACCCATATATTTCAACAAATACGCGTACATATAATACAATTTATAAATACACAAATGTAAATTGCTCTTACAGCATTAAACTGTAGTATGGCCTAGTATTTATTACTGCCTAGCAATGTTCCTACAGTGTGTGTTATCGCCTAGCAATGTTTTAAAGATAGCTACTTCTGATTAGTAGAGTGGGAGGTGATTTTAGAAATTCAAATGTATTGAAACATAACAACCAGAAGATGCTCCGACCTTGGCAATAGTGAAGATACGAATGTAAACAATATTAAGTGTTTATTTTATGTTGGTGTTACAAGTAATTGTTCGGAGTTTAATTCTGTTTAAATAAATGGCCTTTTAAGTTAGTTTGTCCGCATTTAGTCCGCAAATATTATAGTAACCCTAGTATTGAAAACCATTGAAAGGTGTCTTTTGGGGATTACATGCCACAACATCCATTACGGAGAGGGCTTTTTGATTACCATTGGATGTGCCCGGGTATAGTGGTAAATCCGACCCTGATAATATTTCTATTATCTAACTTTAATGCAAAATAAGAAAGTAAAAACTTACCAGCTTTCTTCGTGGTGTGCCTTCTCTTCACAACGACTGACATGGTTTTCAGATGGAAGAGTATCGTGAACCGCCCTTGCTATCAGAGCAGGGTTGCTACAAACATATGAACAAAAGTACTGGTCAGCTTTTGCCGTAGAACTTTCTTGTATATTTGTCTGGACATATTTTTTAAGCGACTTGCCGTACATTGTGTAGTTATTCTATTTAATTTGTTAGTGCGTTCTTAAGAAGGAAATAGAAGTCACAAAAGCTAGGATTTTATGTGTACCATTAACAAGACTGTTGAAGTAAGTTACTGTGACAATTGTCATTAAGGTATCGTATATTAAAAACAGGCAAAACTTTGTGTTCATAAAATCAGAAAACAGTTATATGAAATTTGAAATCTAAAACAAGAAAATATGTAGGTTTTTTTATCAAGACATTTTTGTTAGTTTTCGGAACATATTATATTATTATTATTATATAATTATATTATTATTATTATTATTATTATTTGGAAAACCAAGTACTGTAGATACGGTGATTCAATAGGAACAGAAAGAACTGAAGTTTCAACACAAAATAAAAACAAAGCTTGAGAAGTTCGAAAATACTGTTTCAAAAGAAAACTTAAAACCAAGCTTGGAAAAATAACCTGAATTGTGATTCACAGAAACGAAAAGTTGAATTTATATAGCTAAATCCGAAATTTGATACCGCGAGCAACCGTGGCTAAGGGGTAGAGCGTTGGTTTAGCATTTGTAAGGTCGTGGGTTGAATCCCAGCGGCCGATCATCCTGACAGGTTTTACCAGAATTGTTCTTACCACATCAGGCAAATGTCGAGATGGTACTTTCAAGAATGGCCTGGTCGACTCCTTCCCGCATACTTTTCCCTCCACTATCCTGGCCTGAGCCTTAGATGCCTAAAGACCATAAATAAAATTCAAATTCCGAAATTTGATAACACTGGAACATTAGATTTTAAAATACATTTTAAAAAAGAAGCGGTCACGCTTTCTTAAATATATATATAAAGATACCGAGAAATCGACCATTCGTACACTATAAAAGTAAAAGTCCAATACACTTTTCAGTATGTCTTTTTTGAATATCTACTAATTTTTGATCTCGAAAAATGTTACAATGAAATTTATAAATTGGTGAATGTATAAAATAGCCGGTGCATTTATAGAATAACTATGTAACTGATGAATGTATAAACTTATACAGTAAAAAATAGTTGTGTTAATTCAACACAATGCGGTGTGCCAGCGTGACTACCACTTTTTGTGTTAAATCAACACAACACACGGTGTTGATTTCGGTACTGGGAAAAAAGTTACAGCTGCAGTAAGATTTGAACATGGGTTATTGAGTTAGAAATCCAGAATCTTACCGTCTGCACTAAATCGCCAGACAAAAAAAAAACTAGATTCAAACAGTATAGGGATAAAAAAAACGTTGCTCAACCCCAAATACAAACAAAGTTACGCAATGCAATGATTTAATCACTTTTTCATTTGTCAAATAGGAGTCAGAATTCCCATTCATTAAGAAAATGTTCCATTTCTACGAAAGCAAGCGCAGCATTTGACATCTTGTTATGATAAGAAAGCCAATAGGTCAAGTGTTTGGCTGTCGCCATCTTGCTTGCTTTAATAGAAATGGAACATTCTCAATAAATGGGAATTCTGTTTCCCAATTGTCAAACAGAAAGTGATTAAACCATCGGATAAATCGTGCAAGTAACTGTTTAACTCTTATCAGTAGTAGTATAATAGAGTACTAGTCCAACCTAAAATAGTTAAATCAAAGAAATGCATATGCTATCTTTATTACCAAACAATATCATGACAGTGATCGAATATTGTTTAACGAAACACATCACATCCATTTTAACTGGCATTAACTCAACCTACCATATGCCAGTATACATGCAGATTATTACGTTACGTTAGGTTAGTTTCATTCTACAGGTCATTGAATCAAACATCAAGACATCAGCTCCCATTAGGTTAGTTTCCATTAGGTTATTATATTTTAAGATAGCTTGCCTGAAACCAAGTCATGCTAAAGAAACCGCTATCAACTATTATGCTTGTGAACCTGTACAGTCAGTACCATAAATTTTAGAGAAAATCATTCCAATACATAAAATCCACACGATCATGCACTAATAAGTTAACTAGCATTGTACGAATGTAACACATACAGTATCTTATCCAAGCATAAACATAAACTTGTTGTCATTGTTACTCCGTCAGTGCATATTAGCATGCAGCAAAATCACATTTGCAACTCAATAACTAAGTTTATCTTTCATTACTCCTGAGTACAATTCCAATTCTCAGTCAGTAGAACTTACTACAATAGTCTGTCATTATTTCATAAGTACGAATATTAACAAATTCGTAAATTAATCCTGAAGAAACAATCTTAACATCTATTATAGAGTCGTCTGTTTTCTTCTAAAACTCGGAAACCAGAACAATAGAATAAACAGGTATATTCGTATCTGATATAGATGACGTCATGCTTCCGTCAGAGTATAAACTAAAGTCATTTCCTTCTTTCATATCTGACAGTAACTTAGTTTGTTTTGGGGGTTCAGAAACATATATTTGATCCCCATACACTGGTTGAATATATAGTGTAGTCGTTTAATTCAAATGTTGTTGAATAAGTAGCGTTTGCATTTAGTACTTTATCTATCTGACAATTTAGCGAAGTTGGTAAGGCGCACGCAGTTCGCAGTTAGGTGGCGTGGTAGGAGGTCATGCTTCAGCTTCGCTTCTTCGCGAATTGTGTGTGGTGGTCCTGCTTTAAACGACCGATGGTTTTTGAATTTTGGTGGTGAATTTTTTGATATTCTTGTGGTGATATGAGTTTTTTTAATTTCCAACGCCAGCGAACCTTGAAAATAGACTTCAGTACTTTAAATCAACGACCTAACTTAGGTGACGTACATGGAGAAATTTACAATCAAATCGGAGTGGAAGAGGAAGACGTGGAGAGTTTGGAACTTTGCTATTACAAAAAAAAGCGATTTTTTCCAAAGGTTAAACTACAAGAATTGGTGCAAGAATTAATAGCAAGATGTAATGGGGAATTAAAATTTATCATTGAAAATACCAGATATATTTTTCCAGTGACAGAAGTAAGTCCAGAAGTTATTTCCTTTGTTATATACAGTGTACCTCCGGAGATTCCAGACACATATTTACAGGAACAATTAGAGTCCTACGGCCATGTGAGACGCGTACAACAATGTTTTCATCGTTCTTACCGCTACAGGGTATACAACGGTAGAAGGATAATATACTTTGAAAACGTCAATTCCAAACTACTTCAAAATATAATTTGCAGATTCTCCCAAATGACTACACATCCCATGTTCGAGTCCTGGAACCTACTAACACAGAAAAAGAATCAACTCAACGTGAAACATCTTTTCTGAGTTGCCAACCCTGTCAGACACGTTGCTTCGAAGACGAGC
Organism: Lepisma saccharinum; assembly: GCA_022664845.1. Classification (NCBI taxonomy): domain Eukaryota; kingdom Metazoa; phylum Arthropoda; class Insecta; order Zygentoma; family Lepismatidae; genus Lepisma; species Lepisma saccharinum. The sequence continues at coordinate 12,841 of JAGDQP010032051.1, forward strand.
GAGCGCGAGTAAGGAAACAAGAGTAGAAGACACACGGTAAGCTGCCGATTATACTACTTCGCCCGAGGATATTGGTTTGAACGAAAAGACAATACTTTTAGATGATAGTGAAAGTAGTCACAGAACGATCCTTACGACGCAAGCCGAAATTCATAAGGTAGATACAGCAGAGTTAGATGGTGTGTTAGTGAAGAATACAGAAATTGAGGGTAAGAATCACGATCGTGCAATATATAGTGGTAGTGTACCTTTGATAGAGGACATCGAAGAAGAAGAAGAAAGTGTGCGGGATCCTATTCGTAATAGTGGTAGCGAGCAGTTTGACCAAGAACAGCTGACAGCGGCGTCTACACAAGAAGGTCGAGATCAAATAAAATTGGCCGAGGAATGGAGAGAGGAGGAAGAAGGAAATGTAGTAGGTCCACACAACAACACACGATCTCTTGTTAGAAAAAGAGGATCAGAGCTGAGTGATCTTTCCTCCTAGTAAAAAGCTACCACCGAAAAAAATGTCAACTGTAAAAAGGAACACCTGAAATAAACTTTGTGCAATAAGTTATAAGGGGGACAATAATTCCCCCCACCCACCGGAGTAAGAAGGAACAATAATATAGTTTTCGCGTGCTGGCTTTTTATGATTTGTATGTTCGTATATGAAGTGATGAGAGAGAGAGGACATCGAGGTCTCCGATGTATATAAAGCGATTGATGGCAAATCGTATGCCATAAAGTTTGCCGGACTAACTATTTTTACGGCCTATATGGAAAGTGGAACTAAAGTGAAACTATAACGTGAAACGCCTTTTCAGAATTTGGCAGTGTATAGTTATTGCAACCCAAACCCAAATCTAATAGTGCTAGGAGACATGAACGCGGTATACGATCGTAAGGCGACTACGGCGAAAGAGAACTATAGTCCTGCTTTTAAATAAATGAAGGAATGTTTAAAGTTAACGGACGCGTGGGATCTTTTTTTCCCAAACGTACCTTTGTTTACGTACATGAACAACTCTTGCAAAAGCAAGCTTAATTATATCTTAATTAGCCCAATGATGGTAAAGGCCATACAAAGTGTTAAAACTGAGAAATTAGCAATGTCCGACCATACAATGGTCCAAATGCGAAATGGAATGTTCCTTTGTACTTCCGAAAGTTTTATTGGTGGCCTCTAAATACCAATTTTGTTGTAGAACCAGACTTTTGTCAATTAAGCGTGGCAATAAAACAGACGACAAATAGTTATAAGGGGAAGTGGTGAAGAATGGAAAGCGTAGCGCCGAAAGAAAAATACCTTCATTCGTGAATATAAACTATATACGCGGGGGCATTACGAGGAAAAAAACGAATGATCGAATTTTACCAGGCAGTTTTGCAAGCCTACAATCAACGTGGCATGCAGGATCTAAAATGGATTCCTAAAGTGCGGAAAATGCAAAGTAAATTACGTTTATTAATGTCTTGCCGTTATAAAGGTTTACAAAAACGAAATACTTGAACAAAGTACGGGATTTTTGAGACAGCCAATTTAGCCACAGTGATTCGGGATTCTAAACGCAGGGAAGCTAATTTTCTCAAGGAGTTCAGAGATGACCAAGGGACTCTTTAAAAAGGTAAAAAAAAATGATGGTTTTGCGACATTTTTGGACCTTTGGGGGAACCCGGAGAAGATTTTATGCATGAGTTAGATTTGGAAAATATACCACAATTAACTGAAGAAGATACAAATTTCCTCTTAGAAGCTTTTAAGAGACAGGAAGTGGAAAAGGCTCTATGCTCCCTCCATTTAGACTCTCAAGGGGGAGGGGGAGGGGTGGGTTGTGTGGATGATGAATGGCGGCAAACCAGGATTATATACTGAATCAGATGGTTACGGTTTTCAACTCTTTTTGGGATTTCCCTAAAGATATAGGCGACTTCTTTACAACGATTGGAGTGTTGTTAAAAAAAGATAATCAAACTGCATCAGTTAAAAATTGCTGACTTATACATATGATGAATTTTGATGCGAAATTTTTCACGAAAACTATAGCAAATAGACTTAAGTGTGTTATAATATATCTAGTGCATCATACAGGGAATGAACCCAAAATATATATATATATATATATATATATATATATATATGAGCTCCTGCGTAGCCTAGTCGGTAGCGCGCTCGACTTCAGTGCGAGCGGTCCCGGGTTCGATTCCCGGTGGGGGCTCAAAAATTTCGGTGTTGACCCAGCATCGTGAGGACAATTGGGGAGCTGCTGTGAATAAAATAGTGGCGATCACAGTGAGAGCTTCGGCTCTCCTCTCCCAACCCGTCTGGTCAGCGTGGGAGTAGTAGACCAACTCCTCCCTTCGGGGAGAGGCCTCATCCACTAGTGGATTGAATATGGCTGTGATTTATTATTATTTATTATATATATATATATGTATATATATATATAAACCTGATGAATATTAGAGACCTGCTATTATATACTTTTCGTGCGCTCATGATACCGTTTCTCATGCTCTTCTATTCTCTGTAATGTGTGCTATGAATTTTCCGCCAAATTTTATCACCTTGATACAATGGACATATAAAAATAGATATGTCCAGATATCGGTAAATATGGGCGTATTGGACACCGCATTCCTTTGCAACGTCGAGTCCTCCAAGGTTGTGCGACAGCTGGGATTTTGTTTACGTTAATAATGTCTCCTTTTGCTCAGGCCGTACATCAGACCCTAGCTGGAATAAAACTATGGGAGAGGGTTATACGTAGCTTAATATCTGCGGATATAAATTTCTGTATTAAAAATGAGGATGAATTACAACGGATACTACACTTAATTGAAAGTTTTCCTAAGGTTTCTGGTATCTATATTAATCCACAGAATATTATAACAATGAACTTGAGAGTTCCGATTAGTTCATTGGCTTCCCTGGGAATATGAAAGTCCTTGGCATAACGTGGTATGCAGACATGCATAAGACAATTTCAGAAACTGGTAATACTTTGATTCAAAGTTTAGTAGCGGAACTACTAAAATATAAAGATTGTTTATCTTCACTTTTGGACCGAAGTCGATTTATAAATACATATATTTTAAGTAAACTTTACTACCCTTTACAACTATTTATATTTTCAAAACAATTCTGGCCCATGTGCATAAAGTTTGTTTTTCATTTGGCATAAACAGATGCTTAGGGCCCTCGAGCAGACCTTTATAGAAGCATCGAGAGAGACTGGGGGAGAGGTTTGAATCTGAACAACGTTCATATTCAAGCGACATCAATGCTACCCCACCGCTTTATACGATTGTTGACAGAATATCACGGGAATATAGCCTACGATGCCTTTATAATTGCTATTCAACATATGGGTAACGTTGCTCCCATTGATATTAGAACGATTCAAGGCCCTTTAAAGATTTTCTCCGAAAAAATGTTAGAATTTGAATATGTGGTCATTGGACATATACCAATGGAAGGTTTTACAGTTACAAAAAATTATTCGTATTTCCTTTCAATAGAAAATACGGAACTTAGTACCACTCCACAAAGACATGGTAAAAAATGACCAATTATACGTAAGAACCTAAATTTTCTAAAACATAATTCTATCATCATTATATGTTTATTCAATGTTATAATTTGGATCCAGTGAGGTCCAACCTTAAAAAGAAAGGCATGAGCAAGGATGATCGATGTAAGACTTGTGGGGAGACTGAAGATTTGTTTCATAAATTAGTGAAATGTAAGCATAAAGGTTGCATATGGGAGAAATGTAAAATCCTATATTGGCGTAACACTCGATGTCACTACAAGGATCTCATTTTTAATTACGTTTTTCGGCAACCGGCGTATAGATCCCCCCTACATGCCGCAAATTTGTGACATGGTTGTTTGCTGTTACATTGCTTATTCTAAAGACCAAACAAGAAATTAATACGGCAAAATGGTATACTCAAGAAGTAATCTTCCTAAGCATTCCGTGAGAGAAACGAGAAGTGGATTCTGCAAATTATTATCGAGTCTTGTATTCAACAATAGAAGTTTTAGTGTTTTGAGAAGTTTCGAATTACTATGTTATTGTTGCTGATAACATACTAATACTCTGTTATGGTGTAAATTTCTTTTGTTGATAATAAAGAAAAAGACGCTCGACTTCTAACTGAGCAACCCAAGTTCAAATCTCTCTGCAGCCGTAACTTCTTTCTCATAGTGCCGAAATCAACACCATGTGTTGTGTTGGTTTAACTCACACAAAGTGGTAGTCACGCTGGGACGCCGCATTGTGTTGAATTAACACAGCTATTTTTTGCAGTGAAGGATAAGTTGGCTTAAGTTATTTTAGATTGCGTTAGGTTAGGTGTGATTATGTTAGATCAGGTGGTGAGTAATTGAATCAATATTGCTTATATTCAGCAATCGTCTTATACATACATTTACACATATTTGGTACACTTACCGTAAAATATACAAGTACAGGGTTTTTATCATGTCTTTCTGAAGGCGATTTTTGAATGCTTCTCTTGCATTTTGAACAAACACGTGAGTAGTATACCCTTCCCACCTGACCTCACTTTGTGGAAAATTGCACGAATTTTCCATACCTGACTGATAGCAAGTAGTCGATTTCCCAGGAATGTACGATACGCGGTGTCGAAGTTTCTGGTCACAATGTACAAAAGGCTACGGCTCCTCTTTTCGCATCCCTTCGTGAATGGCTACAGCATCTTTTTTCAACCCCTTCGTGAAAGGCTACTGCACCTTTTTTCAACCCCTATTTAACATAGCAGAGATTCAACAGAATTTAACCCCACATAGTGCACAATGCCATAGAAGGGTACGAAGCTCTTTTTTTCAAACCCTATTTAACATAGCAGAGATTACAGCAAGGAGTTCGTGAAAGACTACGGCAACTTTTCTCAGCCGCTATTTAACATAGCAGAGATTACACAGGAATATATGCTAGTAGACCAGTGCACGAACCCTTTCCAACCCCTATTTAACATAGCAGAGATTACACAGAACTTCACTCCAGTGCACGATAGTAGAGATTCCATAAAAGGTATGAAGCTCTTTAGCAACGCCCCCCAAAAAACACTACGAACCCAACCCATAGCAGAGTTTCCAATACAGGACATAGCAGCTGAATAACCTAACCAAAATAACATGGAATCGGAGACTACGAAGCTCTTTTTCATCCCCTACACAGCACCCCATATGCTAGCTAACCTAACACAATATGCGGCTACAAGAGCTTTTTTAGTACGCTAATGCCAAATCTGAAGTCAGTTTCTACACCATAAATCAGTGGTCAATAGTAGGCGGTAACTATCCAATATGAGTTTGTTGGCCACCCAACCGAATGGTCAGTACCTGGGCCTAAGTCAAAGGTCAAATATTTAACCATGTATAGCTCGTAAACGACGAAACATATTAAAATTATGTTTTTACATTTGTTATGAGGACATCGAATAGTATATGCAAAAAAGTGGTGACCTCGAGGTCAAAGGTCAAATATTTAAACGTGTATTTTTCGTAAATGATGAGACATATTGATATTCTGCTTTCGGATTTGGTGTGAGGACATGGAATAGTATATGCTGATTTCGATATCAAAGGTCAATTATTTAACCGTGTATAGATCGTAAACGGTGAGACATATTGAGATTCTGTTTTCATAGTGATATGTATTTTGGTGTCCTAATGTCAAATCTGAAGTCAGTTTCCTAATTTCGCCCCCCGTGGTCGTAGAATTATGAAACTTATCATGTAATTTAATTTACTCACGGTAATGTTAAATATGAAAGTTATATTTTTCTACCTGTTGCCATTTACGATATATGATGGTTCGAATTTTTCCAATTTTGCTCTTTTGGCGTCAGAACTATGAAAAGCTCAAACTTTGTTATTTTGTTCACGGTAATGCTGAATTTGAAAACAACTTCTTTCTACATATTATAGCTTCACATGCATGGTCGTTCGAATATTGTCAAATTTTGACATTTTAGTCGCAGAGATGAGAAACTCGCAGATTATATGTTATTTTCGGTCGGTAATGCCGAATTTGAAAACAACTTTCTACCTATTATTGCTTCCAAAATGTAGCGGTACGAAATTTCGATTTTTAGACGCAGAATTAAGAAACTTGCAACTTATACCGTATATTACTCGGGTCGGTGATGAAGAATGTGAAATTTGCTTCTCTCTACCTATTGCCGCTTCCAAGATATGACGGTTTGCATTTGTCGAATTTTGACATTTTAGACGTAGAATTGTGAAACTCGTCGATTATATGCTATTTGGGTCGGTGAGCCGAATGTGAAATTTTTTTCTCTCTACGTTCTACCGTTTCCAAAATATGGCGGTTCCAAATTTGCTTTCTCGCTCGCAGAACTATGAAACCAGAAAAATTATACGTTATTCGGGTCGGTGATGCTTCCATAATATCACATTTCGAATTGAGAAACTCGCATTATTTGGGGTCGGTAACCTTTGTTTTTTCCCAACATAGCAGAGATTACACAGGGCTTCCACCTTAGTCTGAACTTGTTTCGCGCCAAATGCACAAAACCTTGAATGCGTCTATTTCGTAGCTTTCACCAGGCTGCAAGAAAGCGGGTTAATTGTAATAATTACTATATTCACAAGTATGCAAGACTCGCAGAACTCCTAATATTTTTCTATGTTCTTTGACGACAAGTACACCCTCGGTATAGAATTCCATAGATCAGCCTCTCAGCGCGATTTTATAGATCATACAGAAAATTACAGATTTGCCGGTAACTTACAGCCCGACGTGGTGTTGGAGGAGGTATTAAATGTGAAATTTCCCGCTATTTATACAGATTGTACTTTAATAACCATCGCTTATGATCCAATGGTTATGGATGTACTATATTTTTTCTTTCCACAAATTGCGGTTTCCATAATTATTCGATGGATATACATAGATTGTCTTGAGGATAATGTCGGGCGAATATTGAATTACATTCGAAGAACATCGTTTGCTTTCCTGTACGTGGTTATAATTTACCTGCACTGGCACTGTAATATCACGATATGGCGGTTTAAACTGAGAAACTCGCAAATTGGGTCGTTAATGTTTGCTTCACCTTAGTTTACATTGTATTTGAACTAGTCTTACACTAGGGACTATCTTTTATAATAGGCAAATGCGTCTATTATTTCGTAACTATCACCGCAGCTGCAGCATATAGTGACTAGTAAAATTATTCCGACCCTGTAGTGTTTGTAACAAATATGGACTTTATAAGAAACATAATCTGTTACAACCGACAAAAAGAATAAAGGTACCTTTGGATGGCGTGTGAGACGTTTTCTATCTGCATTTCGGTGAACGGGTACATAAGACATACAAATACTGTTTTAAGTAGAACTCACCCTAATATTAAATGTTTGTTGCTTTGAATGGCTAAATAAAACATTCGAAACGGGTGTTATTGAAATTCGAAAATAGTCGAATAATGCCATATTGGAGAGAGCTTGCTTAGATTCTTTCGAGAATGTACGTACTTGCACAAGTGTATACTAAGGTTGATTAATTAAAAAATGTTTTGTATTTCACTTATTGCAGTTACATAAAGTCAATATTTAACGAAAAAATTGAACCTGATAAAATAAGTTCGAAAATCTTATTCTTGTTTGTTAATTATTGTTGTAATTTTAAAATAAATTCATAAAAAAATGTATATATTTTGTAAGTGCAAGTTTTATTAACCCTGGTTTATTTGAAATGCATGTGTATTCAACGATATCAATGTCACTGACAAATATCAGTTAACAATATTAAATGCATACGTTGCTGTTTTTACCATTGACAAAAAGGTAGATTCCTTCCAGGACAGTTATCTGGCTGTCTCATGTATTACATTCGTAAACTACTAGTAGTACACAGTTTTTAATAATTTATTTCCGTTGCACTGCCAAATCAATGGACGCTGTTAAATAACAATTATCCTAAATGTTCATAGAAACGAGAATCCATGACTCGAGAATATTATAATTTTACTTCGAAACATATTTGATTTACATATTTATTCTACGTCATGTTATTGAACATGATCAAATTTATAAGAATACCATAATATGGTATGAACCAATTTATTACACTTATAATTCACATAATGATTATGTTCCAATAATTTGAGCACTACCAAGTAAGACTTTTTGCCAGCCATTGTTAAAATCCTTTTGTAAAAATAAGGTACAGAAATACGTTAAGTTACTAGGTTCACTAATGGAAAGTCTTACATACTGGATACACTTCAAACTTTGTTATAACTAAGTTAAGTAGTTTCGATGTAAAGGATTCCAATGTTTCACGATTAAAGTACACTCATGATTAGTGACATCTAAATGTAATGCGCACTTTTTACAGAGAAGAATGTATTTGGGGTTCCACAGTTCAAATTCTGTACGTACACATGCATCACTTGTAGCTTTATCATCTTTACAATTACACTTCATGTAGGACGCTAATAATTGTTTTTGACTTAGTGGGGATAAACACAGTCTGGGTATTAGTCCAATATAAAGCGCCATCCTGCTTCACTTTAACCACTGTTACAATGTAAAACACTGTTCAAGAAATTTTGTTCGTTGTAGGTCCTGGTGTCATACATGTAAAAGTTGTCTGCTACTCCATATGACAGAACGAATTAGGAATATAATAAAATATTATTATTATTATTATTTCGATTTAC
>JAGDQP010032052.1:4270-21546 GCA_022664845.1 Lepisma saccharinum
TTTCTCCATTGTCACTACGTATTTTCATTTCGGCCTGAGCCTCAGATACCTAAAGACCTTAAAATAAATTCAAATTCAACTTATTTTCATTGAATTTTATTTGCTTTTAGGCATCTCAGTCTCAGGCCGGGATAGGAGGAGGGGAAAGGATTCGGGAAGGTGTCGGCCAGGGCCTATGTTTAAGGTGCCATGCCGGCATATACCTGGTGTGACCGAGGAAAAACCTTGGAAAAACAGCAGTCAGGATCGTCGGCCGCTGGGGTGGAACCCAGGACCTCCCGAATGCTACGCTAACGCTCTACCACTGAGCTACGGCAGCTCGGTAACTTATTTTCATATGAACTGTTTGTCCCTCCCCCTAGATATATTAGTAACTACAAGTCACAAAAAGATTGGCCATACACCATAGGATTTCTTACGGTCTGAAATGTTGAGAAAACCTATGACTGCAAAACTGGCAGGTCTTTTTCAATCGCTTAGAATTCTCCATTTGTCCCCCTCCCACAACCCCCTAGTAACTATAAGTCCTCATGATCTGAAAGGGTGGTGAATTTTTTGACTTTGCTCTTTTTGGATAGTTCTTAAAATTTGATTTTATACAACTGCGCTTTGGTGTTGTCTATAATAATATCATTACTTTGCTTATTATTATTATTATTGTCTTATTTCTATATTCGGGAATGCAATTCACTCTTTTCTGTTCGTAGGAGAAGGAATAGCAAGCTGGTATTACCTTAGCCCTGCCATACGCTAGGCGTCCTGGTCGCGCGACCAAGTCACGCACAAAATCTTAATCCATGCTTTCTTATGGAATACCGCAGATGAGGCGACTTTGTCGAGCGACGCGAATTGGTCGTAGAGAGAATCACAATGTCCGGGATTCCGAAGGCGACTTGAGGGAGGAGCCAAAGTCGCTTTCCATGTATTCTGGATCACCGCCACTATGCGATTTTGTAGCTCGATTTGAAACAGAGTTGACATGTTTTTATTCCCGACCTCTTTTTGCGACGGCATATGAGGAACTGAATAAAGAAAGAAGTCAGCGATATAATTAAATTAATATATTTGCATTTCCATAAAGTTTCGTCAATAGCGAGTGGCAAACATCTTTGCTTCTGTTCATTACATTTTTTACGTGATCACGACAGAGCTGAGTAGAATATCTTGCTTCGAGTAGCAAAGCCGGTCTATATATATAGATATACTGAAGTGCCAAAAGTCATGGGATACCTACATAATAACGTGTGGGACCCTTTCGAGCATGGCGAAGAACAGCAACTCGACGTGGCAGGGAGGCGACAAGTCGCTGCTAATCCGCTGGAGGATCATGGCCACGAATAGCCCGTTCAATTACATCCCACATGTGTTCGATAGAGTTCATGCCCGGCGATCTAGGAGGCCAAATCATGCGTTGGAAGTTGCCAGAATCCTTCTCAATAGGGCCCATGTCTCGGATCCTATCATCCGCGCGTACCAATTGGAAACTGACTCGTCTGTCCACGCTACACGTTGCCAGTTCTCTAGGGCATAATGCACGTGTTCCCGAGCTTATGTGAGTCACCGCTGCCAATGGTCAGCGATTAGTGGCGGCACATGTGTCGGTCTTCGGCTACGATACTCCATGGAGATCAACTCTGATACACCTTCCTGAGACCTTCTACATTGATTCCTGCAGTCATATCACGCACTGTTTCTTGTTTGTTTGCCCGGACGAGTCTGCCCAGACGCTGTCAGTCGTGGCCATTCAGCGCCCGTGGGCGGCCAGTGCGTTTTCCCTGATGGGTTGTAATGCCTCCAATGCGGTGCTCACGATACACCCTTGACAATGTGAAGCGAGTAATGTTCAATGTTCGGACGATTTCCGAAATCGCATGTTCCATTCGTCTAGCACCAACTATTATCCCGCACTCAAACGCCGTAGTTTTGGGTGCAGCGTTACACACAATACATTATTTACATTTTAGTGCACGTGGTCATGGGTTTGATTACTTGAGGGTCTATTGAACCGAGTGGTTCGGGATCCACTTTACCAGCAACTGAAAATCACCTCCTTAAAAGCTTAGTAGTTTGTTTCATTCGCTCGTAACAATGTTTTCACTAATAGTGTCGATTGCTTTGTTTTTTCCGCCTTGCCTTTATTCTCTTCTATATTAAGCCCAGAACAACTACTGGACACCGAGCCGCCGTAGCTCACTGGTAAGAGCGTTGATGCAGCATTCGGGAGGCCCTGGGTTCGATCCCAGCGGCCGACCATCCTGACTGAGGTTTTTACAGGAATTTTCCTCAGTTACACCAGGAAGATACCGGGATGGCACCTTCAACAGAGGCCCTGGTCGACACCTTCTCGAATTCTTTCCCCTCCCCTATCCCAGCCTGAGCCTCAGATGCCTAAATGCCATCAATAAAATTCAATTCAAATTCAATTACTGGACATCTGAGACGATACCGCCCTAACTTCGAGCTCCTGTAGTTCCGAAACCAGACATACCTCAAAATTCTTCAAACGAACTTTTCTCCTATTTTGATATAAGAAACTATCCCTCGAACCTTGTGCCATTCTATGCTGGACCTACTATCCTTTGACAACAACAATCTTATTTCGCGAAACCTGTCTATGCGGCACTCTAACAATCATAAACAGTGCTTAAATAGATGTATCAGGTAATTTATTAAAATTATGTTACAGAAAAATAAAATAAAGTTTTTACTTATATATTCTGTTAGATTAATGTCAGGTTACATAAAGCACGGAACGTTGTTTCTTTTTCTTCCTTTCCTTTCAATCATTGCTGAGATCAGCAAATTCACAGGAAGTTGCCCTAAAGCTAATATAAAGAAAGTATATTAGAGCAGTTTTGATTATATGTAGTTTATTATCTTGTATCTATCACATGAAGTCCATAGTTTCAAAATTAAGCATTTCTTGAACAGATTCATTTGGAGCAATAACTATTATTTCTTATGTTGTTAAAAAAAGTCTCATACAGAGACGTGTGGCCACGAGGAAAAATCATGTGCAATCAGCAGAATATTGGATCTAGAATTGCACTTCGACTACTATCTTGAATACTGGAAATAGCGTAACCAATTTACACATAGTGCTACTAAGGATAAATATTTCTGGTTTTCAAGGTCAAATGCTTTTATTACTAATATATGTTATGTTAATTTTGATTGCACCACGTGTCACCATCTAGCGTTAAATTAATAAAAGAAAAGATTAAAAAATTTACCTACGTCAAATTAATAATCCATAATATTTCGTTTAGTCCAGTAGACTTCGTCGCGTGGTTAAAATGTAAAACTCCCTTACAGAGAAAAGTGAGAAAAAGAAAATGTAGTCTGAGACAGTTTCGCCACATGGCGAACACAAGCCCACTTTCAATGTGCTCACCGTGTTTTCTACCTTTTCCCGCCCACACTCTTGTTCACACCTTCTCTGTAAGTGAGTTTTTACCTTCTTTTAAGTACACAATGAAGTCTAGTGGACTATACGAAATGTTGTGGATGATCGTATTATTATATATTTACGTATTCTAGGCTGGATTTATTCTTTTTGTATTATTTTAGGATTAATAGTAGCTCAAATGATTGTTCTTTTTTCTTCAGCTTCATATATATGTGAAGCGGAAAGAGGAAAGGCACGTCTTGTCATAGAAGTAAATAGGTTACTTTTTCCTGTGGAAGCTCATATCGATTTAAAAGTATTTGGAACCGAAAAATACTCTAGAAAAGTTATTTAAACAGTCGATATCAGATCTGAGAAATGATCTTGTCGTTATGGGAAAATGAAATCGGTCCGACAAGAGGTCCCTTTTCTAAAGCAGACTACAGTATACGCATTGCTTCAAAGAATAGACTCTCCTGAAGTCTAGCGGTACTTTAAGGAAATGAGAGGGGTTATTTCTAGAAAGAAGAACATTTTCCGATTGTAATGCCTGCATCGACAAAAGATTCCGTTCTATAGCTTAGACAGTTTTAGGCCACAAATCTTGCCAATTTGCCATCCTTTTTCTACAATTGTTTACTTTTATAAAAATAATTATTTATTTGTATTTTAATATATGAAAAACAATAAAAAATGTTTGGTTATACGTATAACACATAGGCTATATGTTATAAAATATGTAAACCCTGGGAACAACAACAGATTCCAGTTCAACACAGCTGTCAACTGATGTTACAGATGTTAATCAGCAATGAAGTCGTGTTTACTTGATGCGCATTTGAAGGTTTAAAAATGTTCAGATACGGTTTGCTGTAGTAAACCCTAATAGTGACAACAAAACATAGTTGCACGTCTTGCAATTAAGATCAAAAAACACTGAACTGCTGAACAAGACTATATTATTCGTAAAAAATAAATTACATGTAACGTTTCGACCTTCTAGCCAAGATCCTCATCAGACATACATTTTTTTTTTAAACCCTAATAGCACAGACGTTTGCATCAAGTATTCATGTGACGTGATTCTAACTTGTTATGTCAAAGTTTCTTTTTTTCTTTTTCTTTTTTTTTTACTTTAAGTAAACGCGCTGCAAGTATAAATATGATACGTGTTAACTTGATGCAGAGTTACTGCAAACATACCAATCGTGACATTCCACACTTGTATCATTGCAGCAAGTGTACCAGGGCAAACTTGCTGCAAGTTTGAGAAGTGTCCACGAACACTTTTCATTTTAAGTTTGTTTCAAGTTTAAAGAGGCTTGCAAAGTGTCATGACAAGTTGTTTGTAAACTTACATACTTGACGTGTCAAACTCGTTGCAAGCCTACTCTAAGTGTCCAATGCTATAAGGGAAAATGACCCAGTAAATTCAGCGAAGAATAGGTGATAATACTCTGTTGAAAAGAACTTTGAACAGTGAAAGAAAAGATAATATGTTCCCGCTTAAAAAAAGAAACAAAAAACTTCTACACTATTTGAAAAGATACATTTGAAAATTCACTGTTATATATTATTTATTTCTTAAATATGTCAAATTAAAGTTTGTTTCTCAAAACACTTCATTTCCATCCAAAATATTGGAACTGCCATAACTTACTGTTTTTATTTTTTAGATAAAAATTTAAATTTGATATCAATTTTTCACAATGTAATGCGGAATTTGAAAATAACATAAATCTCTTAATCGTAAATTTTCGACAAGAGCTTCCTTTTTAGCTTTCCGTCTCATATATTGGCAGTGCTTTGCTTATGGTTTCATGGGATTTGAGGTCGGGGATAGATAGTGAGTAACCCTATCACTGTACTACCAAACTTTATTTTATATTAGTCATTTTCAGTAACTTTGACTTCGGTCCGTCATGATTATGAATGCGATGCTAGTTAAAATTCACAGGCGGGATTCGAACCCGGGACCTTAGAGTAGCTGGCTCAGCGCCCCAAACCACACGGCTACTAGATCGGCAACAAAGAATCTGGTTTGACATTCCATTTCATTTGATTTATTCGTTTCATTCACCATACAAAACTATACTTATTTGTACTTTATGGTGTTGAACGTCTCATAACGCATATATTCTGAAACAAAATTCAACACAACGCACATATAATAAGGATAAACATACAAGAATACAAAACATACATAATCATCTGCATTACAATTATAATTTCACATATTTAATCGTAAAGAACACGTGGGAACATTATAAGATTACACGACTAAATTTACGTAAAGACTATAGAAAGTATAACTAATAAAAATTATTAAGAAACATAGGTAGAATTCACTATTTACATATTCATCACATGTATAATAACTTCCGTCTGACAACATTTTCTTGCCTCATAAATTTACCATGATCACCTACATGTCTCACCTCAGTACAGTGTTTATTGTGGAAAGAAATATCTATTATAAGGAAGATTTTTAAAAAGATTGAAGATAAGGTAAAATTAATTGTGTGGACGGTAACAGCATTATGGCTTACGACTGTCCCCTTCCCTCAAAGAGTGAAGTTCTGTGTTGTATTTGTATGATTTTTTCATACCTTGTTAAATGTTCATGTACATCCGATTGTTTGTTAACTTATCATGAAGAACGGTAGTTCTTCGAGTGACACTGACAAATGTGTCTGTTAGCGGCACTCCAATGTATACAGCTTGTTTCAGATCTAGCGAACTGTAAGCCCGATTTTGATGCTTGAACTTGCATTTGAAAGCTCTTTGCTGGATTTGGGACCCCCTAGGGCGGTGCGAAAAAAATAAAAATTTTACATTTCTGATGATAGCACTGACCCCAGACCATATGGGCAGCCGAAACTTCCGGAATCGTAATCTACGCTTTAATACAATACATACGCTTTGCGTGCTTTAGGTTTAGCCTTTGCTAAAAGTCTTAGTAAGTGTGCATTCTGCTTATTAATCATTTTTTGCGTCTATTATAGTAAAAATAGTTGTTAAAATATATAAAATATTAAAGCTAGTATTATTTTACAGGCACATAAACATAATTGAATGAATCCGAGGGGAAAACATTTGTTTGAACTCGATGCTCATTGGGAGTATTCTGTTTTAGATCAAATAGTAGATAACCGTGAGCATTTTGGGTTGCATATTGATAGGCTTCCTGAATAAACTTTGCGTTACCTGGATACAATTGACGTGCCAGGTAATTAATTTGAGCCTGGTCTGTAGGATTTCTAAAACATACTATATATTGACAATTTAATGAAATATCACGCATACCTCTAGCGTGATGGAATATATTCTGAATAATAAAAATAACACTTAAATTCCTATGGTGGCTACCTTTGGTGAAAATATCTACAAGACGGTTATTACATTCACGCATTAAATTATCTATAATTATAATTCTTCCGCTGAAAATTCATCACCCTGAGGCAATCCTTCTTTAAATTTACAGCATGAGGAGAAAGTATTGTATAAGGGTTGCCATCCGCCATAACACCATACTATATTTTTCCATTTTTCAGCTTAATGCTGTAGAAATGTTTTTACAAAGTACGTCGGGCCGGCGACAATACATGTAAATGGATGTTGAAACTCCATATTCTAATATATTAAAAAATAAATTAGTAGTATCATAAAACATTGTTATTATTACGATTTTATAATGCCAATACTTCCAGTACAATTTGTTTAGACAAATTAGAACACTCTGGAATAGTATTATTCTGTTCTAAACACTTTTGAGCATATTTTGTTACGTCTTCACGTAGCTGTGAACATGTAAATATTACCCGTTGAATACATGGCATGTACAGATGAAGTTTTCTCCACGTATAAAGACTAAAATTTACCTGGCCGTTATTATCATCATCTGATGAACGAATAATACACTGGCGAATACTCTTAAAATTATTCGATAATTATAGCTCATAATGAGCGCTAAGATAAAATTTTGTGGGCAGTGAAGTTCTTGTAGTCGAATTAAAATAGCTGTCAATATATAGAAAATATGATAGAAAATTATACCACTCTTTGAGAGAAAAGCGTATAGCATCGTAGTAATTATGTAAACTAATAACTACAGAAAATGTTCCCGTATTATCATTATATGCAAGACCGACACATATTTTAATTTCATTAAAATAATAATAATGATTTAAAATTTGACTATCCATTATTTCTTCTCTATACATGGAAAAATAGATACAATACCATAATTACTTATTTAATCTATTCGTTGTTTTTTAAAACCGTGTGGAACCGTATCATAATTATCAGCGCATCTTTCTCTTTTCGTGTACACCAACTGATACATTTTCTTTTCCGGCCTAGAAACAATATTATGATCTTTCATGCGAGTAATCTTTCTTTCGCTAAACACATGAACAGGTGGAGCGTTGTTAAGTATCATCTCTTATTTCTTGGATTTTTTTTTTTTTTTTTAGAATTTTCATAATTGAGTGTTATTCCTCGAATTTACACACATAAGAAATTTCCCCATTATCGGGGCTGTATACTTCAAATCCATAGTTCTTTGGGCCTCCGGAACAGAACTCACTAATAAACGCCTCAACACCGTATTCTTGTAACTCGTTAGAAAATTCACCAAGCATATGACCTGTTTCTAACTTTGGGCCGTCTGGAGTCTCCACATATATTAAACTATCCGTATCATAGTATAGCACGTATTTACCTAATTTATCCAAATAATTATAGAGCTTCAGACGAGCGTGGGCAGTAGTATAAGCAGCTATTATCACATTTGTATTGGTGTGTCACACTCGCGCTATCGAGATACTGCCAATTTAAAATTAACGTGTCTTCGTCAATTTGAATATCTTCGTGCATCTCAGTATTTGGATCGGCCAACTTATTAAATATTCCCCCGGGTCAGATATTATTGATGTTTGACTATAATTTTCTTTCTGACCGAATTTACCTCCAAAACTATTTAGTGCTAATTTTGCTAAATTCTTACGACCATTATTTACACATATTTTGTCAGGATTCAACTTAATACCTTCTTTATTATAATAGCTGCTTATAAATTCCTGTTCCCTTTTATTAGTCGTGCACCACGCACGCCAGCCGCTAGACTCTGTTTTTGTTTTTAGGAACTTATTAATATACTCTGTAAACAGACCACCTTCTTTCTTATCAGGATTATATTGTTCAACTTTAAAATGCCACGCCTCATGCATTTCTACTAACTTATATCCTTTTTCAATCGCCTTGCGACCTTCATCCACTACCCAAGTACCAGTAATGGCATGCTCCTTATCATTATAAGTACAATTATCCTGATTTAATAAATCCGCGCATGCCCTGCACCGAGGGAATAGTAACTTACCGCCAGACACAGGGTGATACAAATCGGTTGGAGGAAGAATAGTACATTTTACTATTCCCTCAATCTGGTCGAGGGGCGGACACTCTTTTCCTACATAAATATGTGTAGGATGCCCCACGGGATATTTTTTAACCTTATTACAGAAAGGGTACACGGAACATACGTCCAAATATCTAATTTTCTCCCCCTTTTTCACTTTATAATGTAATTTCACGACGTTTGTCCGCCCCCCCATACAAAGCATCACGCGGAGTCATTGGTTCTTTTCTGCATGTGGGGTGGTTTTTAACATACCTAAGATATTTTCATTATTTTTCATTTGTGTTTTCCATTGACACCCCCACATGGTGTGCACAACACAACCTAATTGTTCTAATTTTTTCACCTTGGCCATTGTATTTTCATATTTTATATTCATAGTAGAAAAATGGTTATTATGGAGCGATATGTACCGCCCGGTCCGATAACACATACGGCAACCGTGATAAAATCAACCTTCATACTCCCAAACATGTTCTTTTCTGTTCTCCATATCATTCCAACAGTCATCCACTTTAAAATTACCTCGCACTACATTTTATTTTCCATTACCCGCGTGCTCTATTTTTATTCCCCTTTCCTTTCCTTCCCACACAAGCCATTGTATTGCTTCGACCGACTGGACATCACTCCATCGATAACCCTTTCTCGGTACAATACCAATGGTTGCCGGTCTTAAATAATTACGCCTAAACACCAAATTGCAAGCGCTGGCTATACTAATTGCTTCCAGGAGGGGATTTACCTTTGTCTCAACCTCAAACTGTTGCATAAAACGTAAACACGCTATTGTTAATATATTTACATCTTGCCGACAGTATTTAATTAATTCCTCCTGGAAATTAAACGTATAATTCTCCCCTAAATTTTTATACCACTCCATAAACTTATCACGTTCTTCTTTATGCATATTATCTACCCCATAGAATGTCTTGGCAGGCAGCGGATCGGAATAATTATGATTGCCTGTGGTGTTAAAAAAGTGCGGGAAATAACGCTTAGTTAAGGGAAGATCAAACGCTTGGGGCAGTTTGGCCAATGCTATAGGCAAGAAGTTAAGTGAATCGATAAAACGTAAATTTTTATATTGAATGCTTAGAAGCTGACAACCTCTCATAATAATATCGGGGAATCACTGTTTATTATTTATCATAGTTCTTAAAACAAAATGGGCATTGTACCAGTGGCGGTTTTTCGGGTGAAGTGGGTGAAGCTGTACTTCACCTATTATTTTATTTCTCCATTAATTAAATAAAGAAAACACAATTTCAAAAATACTGAAATAAATATCATAAAATGTCAGCAAGAATAACACCAACTCGCTTTATTATAGTTTTGCCTACAAGTAATTCACAATACTGACACTAGAAGGCCATCCGTCTTGCAAAGCAGGCTCCTTTGGTTTCTCAGCTCAGCAAAAGGAAGGAAGGAAGGAAAGGAAGCATTTAGGGTTCTCCCTAGCTATCCTCTTTCCTACTGACCTTGAGACTTGAGCGGAAGTGAGGTCCATTATTTGTAGCAGAAGGTGAACTTCTGTCAGGCCAGTCTGACCAATCAGAAGCGGCCTGGAGCTTAGCGTTGGCAGAGACCTACTCCTTTCTTTCCTACTCGGTGGCGCCTGTGAAGTTCTCTCTTGCTCTTTCCAAAAGAGTTTCACTGACAATGCATAGTGAGATACTGGAATTGTTTTCTCCAAATCCCACTTTAGCAGTTAGCAGCACTATGAATGGTTGCGACAGGGCTGGAAACTACATGATAATTAACACGGTCGTAAGGAATTTAATCGCCTGTACGATGTATAATCCAGATTTTACTACTAGAAAATATATAGTAAATTGGATGCTTAGCATCTTAGCTAAAGTATGTACGATTTTAAAACCTAGTAAGTTGATCTATCATCACGCTTTTAAGATAAAAAGAAGGGAAAAATTCAAACGCATGTTGCGGACGAACTAGAAAAATGTCAACGTAAAAATAACTATCCAGTCACTGAAGTATTCTCATTCAGTGTTGAATGCAGAGAATTCAGGAGGTGTGTGGGCGTGGGGTAGAAATTGCGCTAAAAGAGGAACTTTACTTTCAAGAACAATATTTTATCTTTTGCTATGACTCATAACAAACTCCCTGGAGAATTTTGAAGCTCCAATGGCGATTTCTCCCCCCCCCCCCCCGGAAGGTTCACCATTAGTACCATCAGATGCAATTATACACGCATATCGGATTAAGCCTATGTCAAAGCCAAGTACTCACCTTTGGTGCTGGGTTCGTCGGATCGATCCCTGCTCATGCTATGTGGGCTTTGTCTTGAACAAACACCGTGTGCGTGGGTTTTCTCGAGGTGCTCCCGTTTCCTCCCACTTTCTTCATTCCACCAATTCATCCCATCATCATCCATACGGTCTGAGCCATAGTTGCCTAAAGGCCTTAAAATGAATTTTAAAAAATCGAAGCCAAGTATGGGAGTTAATATGTCCATCAAATGTTAAAGCCACAATTTCCCACTTAAATGGAAAAAGAAAAATATATCCTCGTCATAATCCGGAGCATATACAAATTTGATAAGTGACATAAATATTTATATTAGCTTTATATTAGTGACATAATTATTTATATTTATAAAACTTTATGTATATTAATTGGTCACATCTTCACTATTAGGTTTTAAGTACTGCTTAAAAATCTTGTCGGTGATAAAATGATCGTGTAAGTTCATATTGCAGATACATGCATTGATTATTTATATGAAGAAAATTTTAATATTAATATCTATTCAATGCATAAAATGAAAATAGCGAAATAAGTTTACTAGCTAGAGAGACTCGCTCAAGCAGATACTGACAAAACCCTCCAGGATTTTCCCTGGTGCGTGAGAATTTCATCCCCGGTAGTTGATTCCGAATATCATCCCAACCAGTAATAAATCTTTATATTTCTACCCAAACAGCTAGTAGGTTGAAAGTTACAAGCAAATACTAGTTTTATAATCCCCCTTCGTAATTTATAACAAATCGAAGACTGCCTAAACCTTTACCATGAGCATAATACATATTAAAATGTTTACATTCGCAGTTAATGCGGTCTAATGACACAGATATCAGTTTTGTTTAGGACAGATATTTAAGCAGATTATGAGGTAACAGAATTATCAGTAACAGCTTGTGTAAAACGGTATGAAATGGAACCTGTTGGTTTAACGTGAATAGAAAAATAGATTGTTTTTGTAGATTTGTACCTAATATACGAGAGCCTGTTAGTTCATTAGCCTGACGCCAGATGTGGTGGTCGACTGACTAATTGCAGAAGGGTTCAGTTCACGGAGTGTTGGGAACGTGTCCCGGGTGGTGTTTGTGGAAACTTAAACTTAACTACTGTATTTCTTTGAGACTAGCGAAGTAATTAGTACTAAAATGATATAAAAGGGAAGCTTACGAAACGTCCTTGTATCTGATTGAGTTTCTGTCTAGTATTTCCTTCATTCTCTTCATGGAACCAACGCTTGATGGACAAATCATTTCTATGAATTTTGTCGTAGGCATTCTCGGAATACTGCGTTTAAGAAAACATGCCAATTCACTCAATCTTAAGGGTGGTGTGGAAAAGGCTAGAAAATTAAAGGTTCTGATGTGGAACCGAAGGGAAATTACGATACCAAAATGTAGTCTAGTTTTGGTCGCTTTTTGCCTCATGTGTAATCTGAATAAGTGTTATATTACTCTAAAAGAGAACCATACGTTTGTAGTAAGAAAAAAATCTATAATTGCATGAAATACGTCGTGAGAATATGAAGCAAAGTTTTAAAAATAATGCTCAAGTTGACTTGTGGAGTTACAACTAAATTTGAATATTTAAGGCTTTTGGGAAACGTACTTTGGCTCTGGCCGAATGGATAATGATGCGAGAATCGGTGGAATGAAGAAAATGGAAGAAAAAACGGAAGAGTCCCGACTCCCTGAGAAAATCCACCGGTCAAAATGGCGACCGCGGCCACTTTTTCAAACGGCTCTACCTCCTCTATCCATTGTCCGATTTTAATTTTCCTTTTTTTATTTGAAAGATCTTAGCTTGTACTAAAATTTAGTACTCTTTCTTACTTTATGTAAATATAACGGTAACTCGTATAAACATAAAAACATTAAAAAATCATGTTTCTTCATTTCATTTTTATTGTAACTTTTCAGGACCTCAAAATTCGCAATTTTGTTTCGAATAAAAGAGAAACAACATTTATTAAGCTTTAATTTGATACCATTTATAACACCTTTTCGTATGTGGATATGTATATAATCGCCGTTAAACAAATGCAAGTGCGATGGTGCGGCTCATTTTCTGACTAGTGTTGCCTCACAGCTTTCGTACTAAATATACTTAAAAAACATAAAAAGATCTTTCAACATTGTGTTTTGTCTATAACAGTAATTACCTTTAAACTACAGGCGTAACTTGGATGAGGCGGGGCAATTGCCCCCATAAGTTCCAGCATTTTCATTGATTACAATATTAATAATGCAAGACGAACAAAGTAATCTATATCATTCCCCCTTTCCCCTTAATAAGTATTCAGCATGTCAATTTTTTTAGGTGATCACAAATCAATTAAAATGAAAATAATGATTTCCAATGCAAGATTTCAAGAGTTATTTAATGGTAGCATAATAGAGCACATTTAAAAAGAGCACAAATATAAGTACAATGGTATCACTGTTTCTTTATAAGAGCAATCCATACTTATAACTGTCATGAATACCTATTAACTATCATGAATACCTGATCGATCTTTTACAAAACGTCATTTACAACAAATTAATAGTTATGAAGAAATAAAGAACCCGAAAAATAAATGAAGAAAGTATTAAAAACAGTTCATTCGCAATCTCCTCCACAGTAGCAAAGCGGTATACAGGTCAATGAAGACGACCTGCTTTTGCATCGATTCTCGGAGCATGTCTTACAACCGATTTTAACCAACTACAAACGGCTCTCTCCCGCAATGGGGATCGTGGTCCACTGTTGGGTTATCTTGTCTTCATTTTCCTTCCAACCCCACGAAGTTCGTTGTGGAAGGTCCTGGAAGGGTTTTAAACATTGAGACCAAATCATGGACTGATAAGATGCTCTGCGAACATGCTGAATCAGTGCGTCTTGTGTAGATGGTATTGAGTCAATCGTTCGACTTTTCTTAATAAATAAAAACTTCCTTGCTGCATTCACGGTATCTAGATCGGATGACTTATCGTATAATAGCACAACGTACTTCTCTAATGAAGGAATCGCCTCATCTATCTTTCCGTCGGCCAATGCAAGAAAAGTTCCACTCACTTCTGGTACCACGTTCCAAACTTCCCATGCTGTTTTCTTTCCTCTTCCGTAAAAAGATGAGATGGTATCACATCCTGTAAATGCGTGGAACATCGGAAGTGAAACCGCTTTTGATGGTCCCAATGACTGAGATATTTATCTTACGTGTATGTACCAGAAATAAAGAAACAACAGTTGCTTCTATCGTTTACAGTGTTTAAGTCAGAAGAGCGTACAGAGGAAAAGGATATTTCATGAAGGTGTAAGAGTGCATTTAAACAAACAAATTCTCACCCTTAGGGAAGTGATAACTCACCAAGAGCAACAGCTTGCATGTGCCTACTTATAGATATAACAATCTTTTCTCGGGAGGACCAGCGATTACGTGTGGAGCGCTTATATCTATTAGCAGTTTTGGTACTCAATACCTGGTCTTTATTATACAGTAGATAAGAAGATATTCCTGTGAATGTTGTGAAATGGATATACCGACAGCCAATGTCCATCCCAATGCCGACGGAATCACGTTTGATAAGTTACATACTTCGCAAAACATCCTTTACAATATCAAAAATGAAATTTCGTACTTACCGAAAGTTTTGTCCAACTCCAAAGGCAATGAACACCTCCTCGAGTGCCAGATTTTCAAAAACGCTGATCGCCAAAACCACCACATCTGTGTCCACAGTACGGATGAGGATCTTTCGGTATCCGCAGTAGACAGCGTCTGCCAGATGAAGCATCATCGGCGTGTCCGCTTCCTCGTAGTTGTACGGGCTTAAACAATTCATGTCAGATATAGTAGCCGTAAGTGAGTGCTCCTTTGTGGTATAAACTTCTTTGTTTACTTATCTGATTCTCCATCAACTTCAGGACGATTAAGTGAAAAAGCTGTCGCTTATTGTCATTTGATCGCAGAAATTGAGGGAAGTTCTTGGGAATTGAAGCATTCGGTGAGACGCGATATTTACTACTACTTCCTCTGGATTCTCTTGTCATTTCTTTTAAGGGGTTACGAAAATATTCGTCCTAAACCACATCAATTCGTTTCGTTGTTGCAAGCTGCTTCCTGAAGTATTCAACAACATGGCCTTCGATATATTCTTTAAAAGTTTTGGCTGATCCTCAAGGAATCATATGAATAATAGCTGCTCCATCGAAAATCTTTACGCCTACTGTAGGTTCTTGAAAAATATCTTCGTTTTGGAGTTCTTCAAGACAATTAAGCAAACTTGATTTGTGATTAAAATGTATCGACTCTCCTACTAAAACTGACGGAGGGTACAACTCATTTTCATGTTTAAAGAATTCGTCCAAGTCTCCTGATCTATATTGGCATGCAGTGTAAAGACAACTAAATAATACACAGTCATTTTTAAGGCTGGTGCACTTTTCAGCAACACGTGTTTGCCTCTTCTTGTATACGAGAAACCTATTGCATTTCAAAGGGTGAGTAACTTCCTTGTCTTTATTCTTTAATCGTTCTTCAACAAATCTTGTGAACTGCGATTGCCCTGCACTTTCCATCATTTGTAGGGTGGCAACTCCTTTAGATTGTACTATTTCTTTGTTATCAACCCGGTAAAGATCTCCTGTTGTTTCCATAAAAGGATTACCAGCATCTTTGGAAGTCGTTTTGAACGACTGAACATGTTTCTGAAAATTTTCAGTGAATTTTTTTGATGCTTCGTGATGTTTTGTATTGTCATCTCTGCATTTAAAAGCCAATTCAGTGTCTTCTACGTATTTGCATATTTCCGGCGATGCTACAAGAAACCTCCGTAATATTTCCGGGTTTTCTGTTAGTCCAATAATTCCTCCTCTCCTCTGAGCGTGGTATTAATTTGCTCGTGAGCTTGGTCCAGAACCATTGCTGAAAAAGATCGTTGACTTTTCCTTGCAACAAAGGCATCTCGTAAGAAAGCTGCCATCACGTCGGGATGCAAGGTATCAAGGCTGAGTAGGTCACAAAACTGAGCTGTAAGCCACCGAGCATAGAGCACGTGGTGCAATGCAAAGAACCATGGAATTATGTTCATAATAGACTTCACGTACAAATCAATGTTTGCTTCACGTATAGCTCTAACAAATATGAGCACAGTCAACTCCAGTGTCAAAATAGTGTCCCAGAATCGGAACTGCGGCTGTGTTTCACGGCGACGTTCTTTCCACATTTTGTCAACCGATGAGTTCACTCCTTCAGAAGTTTCCTTGTATGCTTCCTTTTGTAAAGCTGTTAGAAAGCAGCAGTGACTTCGTGGGCGTGACGGGACCTCTTGATATGTACAACGTGAAGCGCGGATTCGGCTTTGCCTTTACTTGCAATTTCTGCTTGGATCAACATCTCCACCTACTCACTGTATTCCAAAAGATGGCCTAAAACTCACATGGCAGCTTGCTCAATGTGCAGCCCACCTATCATTAGTAGAAACTTCTTTTCTCCTAGGGAACTATTTGGAAGGGCGTAGTGAATCTGTTTACATATAGTATAGAATGGCTGGTCGAGAACAAGAACTGGTGTTTGTTTTTCATTCAGATGTCTTACAATAACTTCCACAGTTCTCATCGAATGCAGCATCATAACAGGTGAATAAGACGGTTCTGCAAACAATGGTAAAACTGCAATATTTGTTGTTGGTCGATTTGGCAGCCGCTGAAATGGTTCGTGATAGGATGCCCAATTTAGATGCTCCCCAGATTCAGATTTGACTTGATCTTCCCAAGGCATATCCAATGAAAGTGCATCTTCTGAAATAGCAGGAATCAGAAGCTGCTCATGTGCAAAAGAAGATATCCATTTAAAGTTAGCAAACTTGGTGAAATGTTCGTGGGAAGAGAATGAACTTTCCTCGGCTTTGGTATGTCTTTGGCAGCATCAATATTGGTAAGAACGCGAGGAGTTCCGTCGTCTTCATGAGCTGGATGCTGCATTATCGAAATGGCTGTCTCATGGAATGAATCGATTGCCGTCGATGAGGTTGGATTGTGGTCAATGTTGTCAAAACAGACAGTAGTAAAAACATTGAACATCAATGAAGCCGGGCAGACAATGTTCTCTCTTTCGTACAATCGACTTATTGGCTACATTAGTAGATAAAACCCTTAAACGATCATACGAGATCGAAAGTTCCAAAATATGCATCGTATCCACCAAGTCTCGTTTTCTGGTTTGGC
>JAGDQP010032053.1:0-21546 GCA_022664845.1 Lepisma saccharinum
TTTCCAAATCATTGAAGGTAGAGAAACGAAATTTTCAATGAAGGTGTATGACCAAGAGTAGGTTACAATAAATGGGGCAAATCTTCCCTTTGGGGGCGCAGCCAACCGTGGGAGGGTGAAGATGTACTCCGTGGTGGTGTAGTGCTGCAGGGAGATTTTGGTTAAGATAAAGGAGGCGCATCCTCTCAAAAGCAAATGAAGTTGGGGGGCGAGCCCCGGCTCCCAGCGAAACTTCGAAATCTACCTCAGCCTGTAGGCCTACCGAAAGGGATTTTTTTCCCTTGCAGTGCTAAACTTACAGCATAAAGTTTGTTTAAATGTTGTAACAAACTTGGAAATACAAACTTGGCGCTTCAAAGTTTACTCAAAATTTGGAATTACAAACTTGTATAAATCTTGTAAATCCAAGTTTGCTACAACATTTAAACAAATTTTATGCGGTTAGTTTAGCACTGCAAGGGAAAAACAAGACTAGTAAAAACTTGGCGTAAACTTGGGTACTGTATGGGTAACGTACAAATGAATTATTTGTATTAAGTGGGAGGAATTATTTCTCTCTCTCTCTCTCTCTCTCTCTCTCTCTCTCTCTCTCGCTCGCCCGCTCTAAAGGAAAAGCAATATTTTTGTCTATTTCGGTCTCTCTCTCTCTCTCTCTCTCTCTCTCTCTCTATCACACACGCACACCTGTCTACTTCTTGTTTGAACACGTTACATAAAGAATAAATTATACTACGTGCTCGGTTTGAAACATATTGCTTTTTGGTCTTTGTATTACCTATAAGGCAAGAAAAGAACAAATATCTAAGTGAAAGTGTTACGACTAATTAGGGAAATATATACCGTGATGAACGTATTCAGCTTAGAAACGTGTTTTGACTCGCGGGCACGCGCTGCCATAAATAACACTGGAAAGTGCTATTTCACACCTGACGGTTTTGGTGCTAACGTCTCGGAAAGCAACTAAAGGAATCCGGGTTCGCTTCCCGGGGAGGGGTGATAATTTCTTTTTTTTTTCGTTTCTCTCTTTGTACATACAGTACAGTATACACATTTTCAAATTATATAGTAAACACTAACAACTGGTTAGACGTAGATTTTTGTTAACCCTGGCATTCCACTTAGTAAGCCAACAGATCACTATTTATCACTGTAAGGAAAAATCAAGGCTAGTCGAAAGTTCGTTTACACTAGCGTACTATCTGGGAAATTGACATCCAGTTTGTTTGAGAAATGTCATCGACTCGAACAGTAAAATAAATGTCATTATTATACTCTTGAGGTGTCTCACTTTTTGAAAATTTCGAATCAATCTTCTTTCCTAGCTCTATTCTAACACAGGATCAATTAATAAAATTTCCAAGTTTGGAATTAAAGTCTACATAAATGTCTTTACTCCAGAAACTGTTTTCGTAACATAACAGAACTAGTAAAATGTAGTATGTTCAGCAGAAGAACCGGTTGAACAGAGCTAGAGACTTGGACAACAAGGTGAAAAAACAAATCTGAAGGTCGTGAGTTCAAGCTCCACTCCAGACCTCTCTTTTCTCGCTACAGGCTCTACCAACGTTCTTAAAAAACAGGTTTGTAGCAATTTTGGTTTTCTAACTTTATAGCAAGTTTGGGTTTCGAAGTTTGTAGCAAGTTTAGCATCTGTCAACTAGCAAGTTTGAATTCTTGCAATGCCAAACTTGCTGCAAGTTTAATGTGCTATCTGGGATTTAAGAATACTGTGAGTGTTCCTTCCCGATGCACCACCGGTTATTAGTGTTGCCAACAAAATAGTGTTGTCTATTTTGAAATTTAACGTACACAAATGACTTTCTTCGCTTATTCAAGTCTGCACGCGTGCATTGATATACACACACTTTTGCATACAAGTGCATTGCGTACTAAGACAGCTCGTAGAGCTATTCCGGATCCAGTATCTCGCAGCAATGATCAGTCTATCTTTTTTAAAAATTAATGAAATAGTTTGCATCACGTTGGACGTATCCACACCAAACTGGGTATAATCATTATTCGACAAAATACAAACATAGTATAGACACTAAAATCAGAAGAGCGGATTCCGCTCAAATCGAGCGGAAAAAGTGACCGCTCGTTTAGAGCGAATTTTCATCGAAGCAAAGATGAGAAATTTCCGTTCGAAAAAAGAGCGAAAATCTGTGGTAGTCTATTTCAATGGAAACCTAGATATTGTATTTATATAGTTGAATTTCTATCTATTCAGATATAGTTTACATCTTGTGAACATGAAAACGACGCAGTAAAATGTACAAAAGTGCGAAAGGGAGCATTAATTCATATGTACTAAAAAGAGAAGAACTGTACTTGTGAATGAAAATGAGTAAAATAAAGCTAAACCTGGAGGATGTTTGAACCCGGTACCTTTCGATCAGCTACCCACCGCGTTAACCCCTCAACCATTTTTTTAAACTTAGTTCGCCCTAAGCGGGCCACTTCCTTATACAATTTATTCAGTTATCCCTATTCCAATTTTACCTTTACTGTTTCAACCTAACTACTCACAACACAGTTAAAATCACATCCATGCCCAAGGCGGGATTCGAACCCGCGATCCTGGAGTCGCTAGACTACCGCACTAGCCCGCACGACCACCTGGATCGGCAACCAAGGGTCCAACTGCGAGAATGCGTCCTCGGAATTGATTCTTTCGTCTCGTCCGGTACTTGATTACAACGTTGAAAGATTTCTTGTACGTACATATCTTACTCCTGACGTTTTTTGGTGTATTTTACTAACAGAAAAGTTTTAAAGTTCTGTTTTCTCATTTTCAACTATACATAACGCTATAAATTTCACAGTATAGCTTAATCTTTCGATAGCCTTTGCTTTTACAAATGGCGAAGACCAAAGTTGACTAGTAGCCATGCCCATGATGCATTGCAAATCGCTCTAAAAAGAGTGGAATTCAAACCGATCTACAAATATGAGAAAATTCACTCCTAAACGATGAGAAATTGAAGCACCAAATCACTCTAAAAAGATAAGAAATCGCTCTTTCACCTTTGACGACTCAATAGAAAACCGCTCTTTTAAGAGTGAAAAAATACATTACATCGAAAAGAGCGAAATTATATCTAGAAAGAGTACATTGAAAATGCGAAAAAGAGATATAAAGCTTTAAAAATTATTATTTGCGTCTCTTTGCCTCAACAACCTGGAACACGTTACGTGGAGATGGCTGCAACTCGTGTTCCAACTAACTTTCCACCCTGAGTTTGTTGGCTTCGTTTATACAATAGTTTAATCGGTAAAGTGCTTCTGGATCTCAATTTGGGGCAGCTTTTGTCGTGAAGAAATTAGTATTAATATTGTTTGTATCACTCCATCTCTTGCAGTAGTACCACGTACTAAAGACGATTACTCTGTAAACATCTTTCGATATTATGCTATTACCTGAGATTGGCGTGGCTATTTAAATATATCAGTCTCATCCGATATATAAGAAATTATCTCCCGCACGACATATTCGCAAATATTCCTGGTCAAAAGTGCCCGCCTTAGTGCAACAGATTGCCAATTGATTAAATCTGAATATTTTTTGGTATCCAAATTATTATTTCGTTCTATAAAATCACTATTACTTGCATTCTGTTAAGGTCTACATTTCAGAATATGACGTATCATTCTCTAACATTGCTATTAGAATATTTTCGGGATGAGCGTAATAACCTGTTACAGATAAAAAAAATCATTCACTTAGAACACTTGTTTCTGCAGAGGAAGGAGAAAACAATATATTTGACAAATGATTCTCGAACTGTGATCTTATTATCATCCCGAGAGCCGTGAAGTGTTAGTGACCAGAGGTAACAGTAAAGACAATAGAAGATTCGGATCGGTGAGTAAACTCAAAAAAAAAAAAAAATCTCATCCATGCATTACGGCTAGCTGCCGAAGTTGGAAAGCAAGCAGCGCACGTCTTATTTTGGGAAAACAAGTGAAGCATTTCATATAAACCGTGTGTCATTGGTGTGTGCATGTTAGTTTTCAGGAATATGGTCTAAAAGCAGGAAATAATATTGAATTTATTCTTCAGAGAAATTAACAGCACTTCCGCACGTAGTTGTTACATTTTTAACGTGTAGAAAATTTATTGTTTCAAGCTAAAGCGCAGAGCGTCACAAGTTGCTTGCTAATCGAAAATTGACAGCTGCTCGGCAACAATGAATGATGACGGCATCACACACATTTTTTTTCGTACTGAAACATTGAGTGACGTTATTATCCGTGTGAAAATCGAAAGTGGAAGGGGAAGGAGAACGTTACACATTCGTCGAAGTTAGAGGAAAGCAGTGTTTCTTACTCTGAAAAAAAGTAACTGTTAAATAAAAATCGCTATTACTTCAACGTTAACAGGAGGAAATCTATTGTATATAAGCAATTATTATATCGGGTTGGTGCACTTATTAGTTAAATGCGCGCAGTGCCAGGCTCTGAAATATTCATATCCTTATCTCAAGTGCGTTGTTAAAAGTGGCTTTATTTACCATTTTATATCGGACAGCGACGTGTTGCCCGTTACATTGTAAATTTCAGAGGAAAACATTTGGTACAGCTGTGTAGAAGGTGCTCAAGTATTCCGGACCACGACATTTTTAAGGGTCATCGGAAAATCAACTCATCTACTCCACGAATACTCTTGTAAAGGAAAATAAGAACATCGCAGCGAAAAACGAATAGGACTGCATGTACACACTCGGCAGTACATTTCATTGTATATAAAATATTGAGATTCTTAGCACGTAGGAAAGTGACTCAAACTGCGAGAGTGATTATATAATTGTTAATAGAATTTGTGGTTCATAAGGATTGATCAAAGAATTTTTTTAATTCAGTCATGTCTTATGCATGTTAATATTGAAGTTTTTGCATCCATGCGCAAAGCTACGTATGTTGATCAGCATAAGTGTTGATTAAATATAAGGTGCACACAGTTTCGTGTTATTAGTGTACTACATTCAGGAACATATGTATACATATATATATTTATTTATGATCTAAATAATATCCAAGGTTGATACAAATATTTCAAAGATAGTAACTGTTGTAAACAAACTATCGGATACTCGGACAAGCAAGGGATATTTACGCAAGTAGGTATAGCTGTTAATTATTTTTGACGTAAATTCTATACTTGAGACCGGGCTTAAATCCACTAAAGCGCTAGTATTCCTGGCCGGACGTGTTATTTGTTTGCTCAAAACAGACTACTCGAATTCTTCAGAACGGTTAGCTGCAATAAGGGTTCCGACTAATATTTCGCTTATTAATTACTTTGTTGTGCCTTAATTCGCTTCAAGACGAATTTTCATAGAATAGAGAAGTTTGGTAGGCAACCTTCGGAGCGCTCCGCGCCTGTCAGAAGGTGAAATAATCAGACGTATTGGTTGGTACGTGAATTAAGTATCTAACAAAGCTAAGATTTTTTTTCACTGTCCATTGTCGTTGCGATATATGTATTTAGCACGTTATTTGAATATTTGTTAATTCATATAATTTCTTTTGTGCATATGTGTTAATATGTAATAAATATAGCACCAAAATCTTATTACATTATATTTGATCGTGCATATTTTATCTAGTGTGTATAAATTATTCATCGCCACCATTTATATTTGTGTGTTCATAAAACAGTTTTCAACATTTGTGTGAGAGTGTATTCTAGTCGAAGAGACGATTCCTGAGAAATAGTATAAAAGGTCGAGGTAACTTCATTATATTTGTGTCATATCTGCCTAGGACATATATAGCTTATTGAAGTGTGTATTGAACTCTCAGTTATTCTTGCCATATTGTTATTTTCTCGAGGCAAAGAATTCGTTGTGGTGTGAATATTATTATTCTAAACTTCATCTTGAGTTATTTCATCTGCTCAGGATAACTTTTTAGTAATTCAGAGTTTATATTACCTTATTAATTTTTTGTTTAAAATATAATGGCTTGAATAGATCAGAAACGCTCAGTGTACAAATACGAAAGTTTGTTGAGCTATTATACTGTCATTTTGTAGTGTAAACGAACAGAAAAAATATCTGTAATACAATATTTTGTTTCAAGTCATTTGTGGATGAATAGTCGTGTCGTGGACAGAAATCGTGGTTTTATTTCATAAACAAATAAAATATAATTCTTAACAGTCAATATTTTATTCAAACGTACCACGTCGTTGATTACATTAGTGTATGATTTATATATACTGTATATGTCAAGTGTTAAATGTAGGCTGTCAAGAGATATCGCAACTTTAGTGATACTTATAGACAAGAATCATTCTTTCTTTACCAATATTGTTAAGCAAGATTCCTATTGCTTCTGTGTTGGACAGAGCGGAAACTCACATTTCAGGCCCCAGCACAAACTCAGACGTCATCACCTTACTGGTGAATTGGTCGCGGACTCTCGGAACACTGACCGCCTCGCGAACTCCGAAACTCTCCCGTTACAAACCACTGCTTTGAATAGCATGATTGACTGTCTTCTTTAGTTCGTTTGATACATTTTGGGATGATTTAATTCTATAAAATAAGTGCTTGGATTACCACGGGAATTGAATTGAAAACGAGCGGCATATACTGAAATGACGTATATTACTAAAATTATCAATGATTCTGACGAATTTTCCATTGCAACGAACAATCCTATTTTTTTTGCTGTTGATGAAAACATACAATGTTTCCAGGTTTTTTGCCATTAAATCGAGATAGATTGCCAATTTTTATTGCCGAGCACATTTCATATGGATATTTCTGATCGGCGCTTAGTTCATTTACATCCACTGGAGGTAGCTTAACTTCTGTGCTCTGGAAGGTGAACAAGCACGTGTTCATATTTATCCAGAAACTGTCCTATAACGCCTGCGAAGACACTTTGCAGTTTCATCCAACGGTTGCATCAAATTGCGAAGTGGCAATTCATTACCACGAAATAAAAACGTAAACCATTGAATGGGATTCTTCAAAGCTGTCTCAAAATGATTTATAACCAGGATTGCTAGATATGTTTTACAACTGGAGGACAGTAAAGTTAAAAATGGAGGAGAAATGCATATTTCTTTTTCCAATGGACGCAAATTTAACTTTTAACAAGGAATGTTACATAATAGATTGCATTTTTGTATGCTTTTATCAAATAATAAAATTGAATGAAAATGGATACCAAATGACGAACCATTTACTTGATATTGATTACGAACATTTTATTAAGATTAAGCATTTGGTTAACAGGAGTACGAATTATGTAAAATGCGGAGGTCTATAATCTGGGCGCTAGAGAATGGAGAACATTTCAAGATATTTAGAAAAGGAGGAGGACACGATGAAAAGGAGAACCTGTACGTCAAAAGGAGGAAGTCTGGTAACAATGTTTATAACGCAATGTTTCGAGCCAGTATTAACAACGGGCAACTATTTACAACCCACAACAATAATGTTAAAAAAAATTTTCAAGTACGTTCTTCAGATAATTTAAAATGCTGGAACAAACTACGTTAGAATTTCCATATGTTTGAGAAACATACCTCCAAATATCTGGAACCGGGTTCCCCAATAATCACGCTGGAATCTTTTCTAATTTCAATCCGAGCGCTATGAAGCTGAAACTTATTCGATGTACATGTACACAAATACATGCAATACGTTTGGACAAAGTTTTCTTGTATCTGTCTAAAAGAATAATAATATGTAGTGGAGGTAACACTAGAGCAGGACTAGACTACAAAGTAAATAATAATGAAAAACGGCTCCTTTGATAATGTATTAGCTTCTAGGAAGATGAGGTGAAATGCCGGTTCTAGTCGAAGTTGCCTAAATGTCTTATCTAAAATTCAAATTCAAATATGACTGAAACATTTTAATATGAATAAATGAATAATTACACTGGATATTAAGATGATATACTAGTTGTTATGTAAGGTAACGTTAAATCACACTTCAACATAACTGTGAAAATAATGCAAAAAGTCGACATTTGCTTAAATATATGTTGTACTTTCAAAAATAGAAATACTATTATACGAATATTAATAGTAGTAGTAGTCATTGTATTTCCAGTAACTGAACTTTACCCGATGTATGCTAATGTAAATTAAACCAGGTATAGTTGTTGTACATTAGGTTAGTTTCCAACAATTCTTTATTTATTATGAATTTCATCTAGTTAAGTAAGATTACATTAGTTTAGACCAAATTACTTCTGTTACACAAATTGTAGTCAAATTATACAGGTACAGTCGCCGACAAAAGAACCGATGCAATACTAAAATCGATCCAATAACCCTTAAGATTCTATCTGATTTCATAGAGCGTAGATACAATTTCCAGAGTGAGCTCCAATGAGAGATCCATGAAAATCATAATGACAAGATGATAAACGCATAGCAAATTGTAGCCCAATTTCATTGAATGACCATAACCATGTTAGTAACGAGATAAAAAATTACCTTCTGTAACTCCCAAAGAATTAACCTCCACCACAAATATGCACGTGCATATAATAGTTACAAAAACCTTACCGAAGTAGTTGCAGTTTACATACATACGGTGTATATTTTCTTTCTAAAACGTCAGTGAATTAAACATATTAAAAAACGTAGATGAGAGGGAATCCATTTATCTCTACCCAAGTAATATCGAATCGTATCCAACTAACAAACATTTGTTTTATTCTTTTTCTACTTAATTCTCTCGTGTTGTGTGACAGCTTAACTCAAGCTTGTTAGTCTATTTTTCGGCACAGCAATATACATGAGACTTGATCCTCATCTAGGAACCTGAAGATAAAGCCTCACATAACTGTGATTTTGTATGGTTTATATTGACCTAAAGAGACATCAATCCCAACACCAGGCAATTTGAATTTCTGCAAAAACAATCTCTACACTAGCATAGTGCATTATACTCAGTTTCTGAAGAGCCAATTTTGAGTTCGTATGTTCGGGAATGGATCCGTTATTTGTATTTAAATAGTTCGCCTATTGTGTTTTCTTGGTAATGAATGTATTTGCTTACTCATTGGTGCATTATGAATCGAACTATGACCGAAAGTGTAATAACATTTTAAACGTTATTTTACGGATCTATTTCAGTACTTCTATGTCAAGTAATATCAGTTGATCTACGGATGTTAACAGATAGATTAGCAGCCTTGCGTATCGAGGTCTTTCTTATTAATAAAAAAGTATTTTTCCCAAATAAGCTTGGCTTTCATACAAAAGAACAGACTCATAAGCTTAGCTATTAAGTTAAGAATATATTAACCAAACATAAGGCTTTCGTTCAAATCTAACGAAGCAACATTAAATCCTGGATATTCGCCGATGAGTTTGCCGGAGAGGCTCTGGTACATCTTCATCGGAAATAGCATCTTCCATTTTTGGCAGGATATTTGTAAATAAAGTGGCATCCCTTTGACTCAATTACTTAAGAGCATAGCACATCCGTTACAAAGTCAAAAGGGAAAATTCACCATTTTTAGAATGACTTTGATAACAAAATGCGAGGAAAGTAACTTTTGGATTTTATTAATAGATATTGGACTCAAATTGCTGCATAAAATCATGAGATGCATAGCAAAGATAGGTGAACAATAAAATATAATGACATAAGTTAACATTCGCATGAAATTGGTATTTGCAGACATTTTAATACAACATAATGTATTTTCAATACAATACTTAAAATGTTTCGCTTTAATTAAATTA
Organism: Lepisma saccharinum; assembly: GCA_022664845.1. Classification (NCBI taxonomy): domain Eukaryota; kingdom Metazoa; phylum Arthropoda; class Insecta; order Zygentoma; family Lepismatidae; genus Lepisma; species Lepisma saccharinum. The sequence continues at coordinate 9,725 of JAGDQP010032053.1, forward strand.
TATGTAAAATATAAGAAACAGTTATATCTGGTGTACCGGTATATCATTGCAACGCGCTATTATCGCCGTTCCATGTGTTTCGTTCTTTATACAGTCCGCTGTCAGAGGATTATTACTATTTTGACTGTTTTCTAGTCCACTTTTACTGTAATGGTCGTCTTCTTCTTTCCGCACTTAAGTATCGGATTTCGTTACTCTTTTGTTTTTTTCTGCTTGCGGATGACTTTCGATGCAGACTATTTTTAAAGACAGCCGGTTCTCATAATTTATTTATGATAAGCCGCGTTGTCTATATAATTTTTTATTGGATGCTAAAAGAAGATGTGTTGTAAGGTGATTGGTACACCTTCCCGCCAGGTAAATTTTAGCTTCCTGTTTGTACAAATTTCTTCAAGATATACTGTTAATTCTCTTCGAAGTTTGTTTTTGGGTTTGTTTATTATGGTCGTTTGGTTCAGAATGATTATTTAAGAAATGCTGGCAGTTTTGGTTGACTGGAGAGTCTGGTAGCCCTGTCTATTTTTTATAGTGGATGTTCTTTTTAAATGCAAGAGGGGTTGTGTTTTTTTTGGGGGGGGGCAGTAAAAAAAATATATAGAGATGATGATGGAACTTCTACAGCAAGAAGTGCCAATCGTCCCGGTACAGAAAACTTTATGATTTATGAAGTAGCCACGAAATAAAGTTGGCTCATCAGGCAACTGTAAGGTAAGCCTGTATGTCTGTTAATGACATATTATGCTGTCCGTTGTCTCCTGCTTAGTTGAAGAAAATCATTTCAAGTTTTTGTTAGTTTGAATCGTCTCTTCAAGACACCGTCTTTCTGAAGACAGTTTTCTTTTTTTTAATTGCAAGTTGAAAGGAGCTGTAAACTATTCTTACCGGTGTTCAAAGACAGACTATTAATTAAAGAAATTTCTCTTCCAAATTTTCCTTGGTGATTATATAGCTACAGTGATTAAATATGTATACGTCGAAGATTTTTGTAATACAAGGTAAAACTGTTGAAATGACGGACTAAGTAGTACACGGCGGACATGAAACTGTTTTCACCCACATGACACTTCGCATCATGGGGCTGCCAAATCTTAAGAACCAGTATTTTCCTGATATTTATTTATTTAACATTAAGAATTCAAATTTATAAATTTTACCATGGAGAAAATGTACTTTTACATCTTCATCTTACAATGTTATATTTTTGTTCGAGGCTGATCTAAGCTCACGTTATGACCGGGGTGCTCCGTGTTTATATTTTTCCTCCAGTTCCTTTTCGATCATCGTTTTACTATTTTCGTTTCTCGTTACTTTATCTTTAGCCGGTTAGGAGTCAGGGTTCCTACCTGTTTACTTTTAAGCAATGTATAGTCTTGGAGTCATGAAATTTATTAGAAATCCAACTGTTAATTATAATTTTACATTCGATGTATGTTGTATCAACTTTTACGATGAATTGTCACATCATTCCAAGTTAATTGTTCGAAGTGTCTATGCTTGACCTGACCCCAGTGTGTAAGTTCATTTCTAAATTATTTTTGAAATTTATCAGTTTAACATTCATTCATATTAAAGGAAAATGTTATCGAAAGAATGAAAGTTCAGTAGTTTTTGTTGATCGGTAAGGTTCTACAATACTATATTTTTTTTTAATTCTTAAAGGCTTGTAATAAGATTTCTTTTTTTTAAAAAAAAATCTGTTCATTTACGTCGAATTACTTTCACTCTGTATAAACCACTTATAAGATAGTGTTGTTATTTCTAAATTATGAATTCTGAACTGCTTGCTAAAGAACGTAACGAAAAAAATTATCAAAATTCTGCAAGATATAAAAGTGCGACTTTACAATGGACTTTTGAACTTCACTTTACAATATACTAGAAGAATGAAATTTTCAATAACAATGTTTTCTGCAGAGTCAATTATGTATAGTTGTAGAGCACATATTTGCTCTGTAAAGATTAAATTTTAATAACTATAGTTATACAATAAATACAATAAAAAAGGGTCTACTGTTTAGTTTTGACTACAGTAGTTATAGATGACTAAAAACTAAGGTTAAATAACTGGTTGTTAACGTTATGAAATATTTCCATGATCTTGCTCTGAATAGATATAGAATTTTCAGAATTTTATTGGATAACGCTTTATGAGCATTTTGTTTCGATCAAGAGATTAGTACACGTGAGATATATTATTGTTTTTTTTTTGTTCCGATTTTTATTCCTTTCCTTTACGCGTTAACAAAGTCTAGTGGATGCGATTTAATTTTTGTATTTTGTAAACGTGAATGTTTTGTTACGTGCTTGCGTGTATGGTTCATGGAGTACCAGGGTAAGCTTCCGTTCATGCTCTCCATTCATATTAGTACTGAATGGCCACTCATAATTTATAGTTCCTGATCTTCAAACTTGAATATTGGAAATAAGTTTTATTTCTGTGATTGATGTGTGTTGTTCACACTCTTCCTTTTCAAACCGTCTGTGCTCGTCTTCGTCGCAACGTTCGTTTTGAAGCTCTCGTGTAAATATTTGGAAGGAATTCTTTTTTTCTCTTTCTTCTTTCAGATCACATGTTTACTTCTGGGTTGTTTACTAGAGTTTGTGTGGGTTAGATACTGCCCCTTTTCTCCTCAAACACAGGAGGTGTAGCGGCTGCACTGTCAAATTAATTTTGTTGTTTATTGTGTACATGTGCCTGGCTGGTGAATCTGTGCTTAGCATTTTGACCTCCTGTTAGTGAGGCAGCTATCCAGGTTCCAGTCCATGGGTCATGTTTAGAGCTCCACTTGGAGTCTTCATCGGTTTATATGCTACCAGTCTTGAATGTTTACCATTCCCTCTTTGGGAGAAACCCCTCTTTTCCTCTTTGGGTCGTTACCCTGCACTGGGACTGTGATCCTAGTATGTTTGGCTTTTGAGGTTCACTTGTGTTGAACTAGCAGTACTGCCAGGTTGGCAAGTATGCTGTCTCTGTCTGGAGTCTGCCCTCTAATGGAAGTTAATGTTCCATTGGGTGCTGTGCTCCCCCTTGTTTTTGTGGGCGTTTTATTTTATTGGTAACCATGACACAGAACAGTTGATGTGCCGTTTCTGTCCGGCGTCTGCGCGAAAGAGGGTGGTTTCATCATAAACACAATGTTGTTCTCAAAGTTAGCAAAAAGGTAGTTCGAGGAAATTACAAGTACACATTTTCGGTGTAAATAGTCTAGAAATATAATCCACCCTTACGAAGTACTCTATTGCGGAAAGAATTTAGAGTAGAGTGGGGGATTCCCGCCCAGTCGGATAATCCCGCCCACCCCTCTAGCGATTAAACGGTGAACGATAGAAACACGTGCATGGTACTGCCAACTAGCGGACAACAAGGAATTTTAGTGACAAAAAAGAAAGGAGTGCAGAGCAAGTAGTCTTTGTTTTATAGTCAGAAATATAGTTTCGCTACCTGTCATTATTTTTCTGGAAGAGTAAGATGCAAGGTAAGTCAGATAATGTAACAGAATTATTGTGATCGTAATAGATTTGAGTTTGTTGTAGTTATGCAGCTTTTATCAGAGTTTGAGGATCGCGTGGTTTTAGGCCTTCTTGTGGTAGAAACGCCTTATTGAAGCGCTATACGAAGGGGGAATTGCGCCCGGCCTGGGCGTGATTTCCCCGTAGTGGGCGGAATAACTCATTATATAGTTGTGTAACTATATGATTGTTTAATTATATGGTTGTTTAACATTACCGTTTACTTTTATTTTGTAAACATCCGTAATTTTATATTTTCTTGTAATTTGCGCAAAAAATGCGCAATAAATAAATAGGAAATATGTAAACATTCATAAAGGGGTATTTATTTACAATGCATTTTCCTAATGGGCGTATTTACCCCACATAGGAGGGCAATTTCGTCCTTTGTATTGTTTTTTTTAAATGTTATGTAATATAGTTCTAAAAAGTGTGAAACGTTGCAGTAGTTACTTAAAAGACCAAGGTATAACGTACAACTAAAAAGTAGATTCTCTTTCAAGTAGTTTCTGAGATATAACCAATTGTTCTTAGGTGGGCGTAGTTTCTCCACTCTACTATACACCAGGGCATATAGGACTAAATGTTATTCTGAGGGAATAGGAATTCTTCAACTACAGCCAGAATAATCTACAATTCGGGCTTTGGGACTCTTAATTTCATAAGTGTAACTCTTTACTCACGACATGAAACTTGATAACTTTGATAAATGTTATTTCATAGGGGACAGTCTAGTAAATTTTGACTTCGCCCCCTCACGATTGGACACTTTACACACAATAAATCCAGAAATATCCCTACTCGTGCCGATATTCGAACCCGGGTCCTTCGGGTCATTAGCCTAACGCCTTAGAACGCATGACTACCCGGTCGGCATAAAACTTTATATTTGAACTTTAGCTCATATGCTCTTCTGAGGGAAAATCTCACAGAATAGGAGATTAGGGATCCGGTTTGAACTTGTAGTCGGACATTTGCCTTTTAAACCGAACCGTTTGTCTCAAAAGAGTATAATTGGGAACCCTGCACATAGTGTATACTTTCACTTGCTGGAATTTTCGAAAGAGCCATATTTCCCTTTATACCCCTACAGCAAAGAGCAGACTTCTTGCCTAAATAGAAACACTATCGAATCCTTCATTGTTTTATTCTTGGATGATTGAATTGATATTTACAGCCTTTTGAGAAAATTTAAAAATTTCAATCGTGAAATGTTTACCAAATATGGTGATACTATGTTCTGTTCGAAGTTCCCTGGACAAGGTTAACCGATAATAGTTTGCTATTGCTTTCCATCGGATGAAGATGACGTCCAAATGGGGGACCTATTGTTTATCGGGAACTCCAAACTAGATGTTAACCCACCATGTATCGCAACCGAGACCTATTGGTTACAAAGCACCACTCTTGCACAGGAGACAGATTACCAACATATATGTGACGTAAAATTTAACAAAATTCGAAACGAAACTCACTAATAACTTTTCATCTTGTAGTCAATATAAACCTCTGAACTCACTAAACCACGCTAACTGAAGTACAAGGGTGTGACGCGATCAATACAAAATAAGGGATTATTTTCTGTTTAAATGAAATAAAAGAAACTTATTTCATTCGTAAACTTATAAACATTAAGCTGAGAAAGAGTAAAATATTACCTCAAATGTACGTGTAAGAAAATAATCCTTGTCCTAAATACATTGCAATTATCATGTGCACAAAATGCATCAGAGCAATGGGATTAGTGATAAAACTTCCAATCACGATGTTAAGATGTGTTACTAAACAAACGAAAACAGACAGGTCATTTAAAAAAGGGAAATAAAAGAACTGGTAAACCAAACAAAAGATCCACTATTGCACTCTCAGAGAAACTTTATAACAATACGCGAGAAGCAAAGGAAAGAAAAGAAGCAAAACTCGAAACCAAAGTTATACAAGTTAGTGTACAAATGTAGAGTCATAGAAAGCATTTATGACCGCTAGACTGTCGTATTTCGGTAGGTGATGGTGAATAAACGGTGCAGAAGCCAACGGTCACGCCAACGGTGAAGAAACAGAACGATGATTATTGGTTTGATGTCAACCCATTCTGGACAGATAACAGTAAGACAGTGAGCGATAGAAAGATCATACTGCTGTTGAAAAATATTGAAAATAGGAGTTTTGTGATCTATGTTCGTCTATGTCAACTTGACTACTGAATGATACCTTGATATCTTTCGCGAGAAGTGTTGCCATTAATAATGAATTATAAGGGCGATTTTCCTGTTTGTTTCCAAGACCATGAGGCGCCACTCCCCTAAACAACAGTGGTGCGAGCGTAGTCCGATCTCCGATTTCCCTGATGTTGGATCCGTCGAGGAGGGATCACTCACCTGATCTCCAGCACTTAAATTCTGTCTATGCGGCCATCTAAAAGACAATGTTAATCTTTGTTCATGCTATTTAAACATTAACAATTGTAACATGGTTTCTTCGTAGCCAACCATGAGATAATTTCTGTACTTTTACGACCGTTGTACGTACAAATTACCAAATAGCATACTAGTAAGCTTTTGTACAGGAAATTACAAGGGTGGATGGAAGTTTTTCGAGGGTCAGAACTACTAAGGCATTAGAGATAATATAATCAATGAAGTTCTTAAATTCACCAATATTTATGCCTCTTTGACATAGGTTTGTTTACGACGTAGGCCAGATGACAACAGCGACTGGAAGTTAAACAATTACCATTAATTTGAAATGACAATTTAATTGTAATTGCATTCAAAGCATTAAATTTGATTCACGTGAAAGTGAATGTATCGATAAAATTTGGAATTTTAATGAGATAATTTATCAGTTATAAAGTAAGAATAGATTTCTAGTTTTGAGAGTTCTAAAATATCTTTTATCATTGTTGAGAAGAGATAAGGAAACATGTGCAGAAATATTACATATTATTACAGCCTAATAATTCATCTTTCTGCATTCAATTGGGGAAATAAAATTGATACAATTCATAAGGATGATCGTACGCTGAAAACTTGGATATATTCTACTGAAATTTTAGCATTCAAATGACTTGTATATCTACGTTAATCAATTAGGAGTTAATATAAAAGACAAATGAGGTGACTCTAAATTATTTCGACAATTAACAAATTATAGTTAATTGTTCCACGACTTTTATCCATCTTATCTACCAACTTTGTTTCCAGAAAATTAATTTTTAGAAATAAAAAGTTAAGTGCTACATATAAGACTTAAGTTTTAATGAACTTTGAGATATATATAAAGTTACCAACGAAGCAGTTTTCATTATAATACAGAATATCCGAGGTAAGTAATTATTGTAAGATCATTACAATAAAAGAAGTAAGATATTTTTTTAAAAAATATTATATTAAGAACTAGTTTTTGAAAGGAGATAGTTTCTTTACGTAAAATGGAAACAATCATCAAAAAATTGTTTTTTTTATAGTCAGAACTATCAAACGTATGCTTAACCTCACAGGGTGTTCTGTTGTACACTTATTAGTTTATTATTGTGTTGAGGATAGAAGTTATGTTGTAAAACCAAGAGAACAGCATGTTTGCAGAAAGAGTGTATTCTTTAGAAATTCCTTAACATAGAGTTATATTCAATCGCTTTAGTCTTCAGTAGAAAGCGCTGTGAAGCCTTATGCAACTGAGCTGTCTGTTCGTCTGTCGATAGTTTTCAACTCAGAAACTACTACTGTTAGGAACGTGTTTAATGTGTCGTTCGTAACGTCTCCTAAAAGCGAGTTCAAACCCGTATAGACTATACATATTGCGTGATCGTTTTAGGATATGGAAGGTTCTAAGGTGTTACTGAAAAGGTCTTCGAGAGACAAGTGCAAACCCGTATCGTTCATACAGATCACAAGGGCAGGGTTTTGAATTCCCGGGGTCACTCAATTCAAGAATTACTAGAGCTTTGAATATTTTCGGATGTCTCTGGAAACGTCTCGACAAGAGAAATTAAAACCTGTATAGGTAATCCTGATCATAGGAACGGGTATCGACATTCGGGGAGGAAAGCTTGGACTAGGGTTATTAGGTGGTTGACGTGTCTGCCCTTATTTTTTTTTCCAATGCAACCTTGATCATTCAAATAGGGTGCTTGCTGAATCATATATGCAGAGTATCGCTTGTTTTTACTAAAACATCAAAGAAATAACAAATTTATTTCAACACTACACTTGCAATGTTAAGTCATAAATTTTTACTGCCCCACACTTTACTGTTTAACAAAAAGAGTAAGAAAATACCAGATATTTACCAAAATTTTTGAAAGAAATCATCCTGAATCAGGAATATTAGTTTAAGATTCAATGGAACCTCCCGCACCCCTCCAGCTCTAATTCGTTTTCAAAATGTTGGAGTCATCTTTATAAAGAAAATTATTTTTGTTAACTATTCATTTTATTTGCTCAATAACAATGGTTTTGTAATCTTATATGAACTTTTAGCCACAGCTCTGAGAAATGAAATTTGTCAACGTTTCGGAATCAAGTCTCTCTCCATCTTCAGCAAAATTGTGTGGTTAAATCACCAGCATGTATATGTAAGTGTTGTACAGGTTGATCCAATAAACAGACATGTTTTCATATAGTTATTATCGGGTTACGAAATGTACAGGCAAATCAAAACTACAACCAAAGTAAGTACAATGGCATCCCATTTGAAATATTGACAGGTTGATATGTGTTCATAGCTTCGTAGGTCCACTTAAATCAAGATTACAGCAATGAAACATACTTCCTTTGAAACTAAGAATAACACGGACACTCCAGAGGGGCCGACCTACTAGATATGTAGGTTAGGACGCTAAGCCAGCGAATCCAAAGTTCCGAGTTCGAATTCCATCTGGGGCATGGATGTTTGTGATTGTAGATTTTAACTTAAACGTAACGGATAATCGAGACGGACTGAAGTAAAAGTTACTAGAAGGGCCCGTAAAAAAATGTACCAAAGTTTACCCGGGAGTGAAGCGAAGGGGTCATATAGTGAATAATTTATTCCCAGAAATAGGAAATCATTCCGATTCCTATTTACTAACTTGAAATGCTACTAAAACGTGACTTAAGTCTTCCTACCGAGTAATTCTTGACCACGAAAAAACCTTGAGTAATAAAAGCTTCACGTGGGACTCAAACACGGGTCCTTCAGTATACGAGTCCAGTGTCGTACCAAGCAGAAAATCTACAAGTCACGAATAAAGACCATAAAAAATACCATAGAAACAAGGTGCGTATTCGGAACTCCGAAAACATACACAAAGTTATACTAAAGAGTTACTCATCAGCAGGTCTTTCGCCACGTTTTAATAGCATTTAGAGTTGACAAATAGGGATCGGAATTCCCACTGATTTCCTAACCTATCTGCTAATTGATCCCTCAACTCCCCTTTGGGGTGTCAGTGTTATACTCAGTTTCAGGGAAGCACGTCCCATTTCTGTGATATTGATTTAAGCCCACTAATGAAGCTATAGACACCTATCGGGATGTCAGTATTTCGAATACATTCCAGTGTGATTGCTTCGATTGTACTGTTGACTTGCTTGTGTATCTCGTAACAATATGAAACTGTGTCTACTTTTGGAACACCCTTCGTATAAAGATAGCGTTCTTTATTTAAGATAAGAAGGATGTATGAGCTAACGATAGCGTGTGGGCTTAAAACCCCGTGTACAGTATTACGTGACTATATAAACTTCCATATGTGCCTGTGATCATACTCAACAGGTGCGTTCGACATTAAACCGAGTCTTCTACCGTGCAACCGATTGTCACCCGATTGAAAATGGACGTGCAAATATTCATTTTTAGTTTTATATTTATTCTTCTCTTGATACTACATTTGGATTCGACTTGTTACATAACATTCATTCTTTTCATTTATTTGTACACCCCATTTCATACAGTCTGCAAACCTTCTTATGGGTGATAGTTCTGTACAATTCGGTGATTGTCGCTTTCAAGGTATAAGTGCGTAAGCTATACGTCTTATGGTATTCTAGTACACTTACGCCCTTTTGTCGTGAACGGGACGATATGTAAATGTTAGTACCAGCTTGCGCCAAGCATCAATAGGCATACACATCAGAATCATCATAAATATACTTACAAAGATCATCTTATTGCACAATTGGACAGTGGTTCAGAGACTATCAAAAACGCGACAAAATAAAATAATCTATTCGTAATTTTTACTCTTACTTTCCCTTAAATCAGGATTTTAGGAACGTCTCTGGCTTTGTGCCTCTGTCTCACAGATGGCAGGACGGAGTCAGATGTGACCCTCAGTCGGAAGAACACACAATACATTTTCTTTTCCCGGAAACACTTAATTGAGAAGTGTTCCCTATACGCTTTACTATGTTTGTGCCTTGTTTCTTCTGAGATCTGTTGCATGGACAGCAAGGGACGTCTATGATAAAACAAGAAGATTTATCAACATTTTACGGTATAATCCGTAGAACGCTCACCTCTGGTGCTAAGGGTCGTCGGTTCGATGCCTGCTTATGCCATGTGGAGTTTGTGATGGACAATCGCCGTGTGCATGGGTTTTCTCGGGGTTCTGCCATTTCATTCCGCTTTATTAATTCCACCAATTCATCTAATTACCATCTATCTTGCCTGAGCCAAAGTTACCGAAAGGCCTTAAAATAAAATGAAAATTCAATACAAATCAATATTTTATGCACAATGAGAAGCATGTAGTACCATGGATATAAGTTGATATATAATCGGAAGACCCTCACACAACCTCTCAAATTGGTATCTGTCGATTTCGGTAAGATAAAATGCATTGTATGCACGGTCTGAACTGTGTTGATTTTGAACCCACAGCATAGAGTTTGCAGACGTATAGCACAACTTGAAATCAGATCGCGATTTATGCCTCTGTTAATAGTGAAAATACCAGTATTATTTAGAAAAAGAAATGTGAGTTGCCGAAATTAGCAATTGCGCTTCTGCAGTATTTGGTTGATCCACTAGTAAGCTCAAATGCTGCCGAAACCCTTTCTGGATTATGTTTCTCGTTTGAGCAGCTTTTCTTCTCTCTTCTGTCTTCTGACCTGCCACTTTAACGCTTATTCAATTTCAGTCACACAAAACAACAGAGTCCACTGAATAGGATTAATAGGTCAAACTGAACGAAACTGAATGTACTGATTTATTTTACATTTAATTCATTTCTTTCTTAGCGAAACCGCAGATTTAGTGCATAGCAGAGCGTTACAAACTTTACCATCTCCCATGATCAGCTTCAATTCGTGAAAAAAGTCTCAATCTCACTCAGTTTCATGCTTGTTGATCTCAGCTTGTTCTTGTGTATTTAGAACATTTTTGAGGGTTGCTTTTGGTGTCTTTTTATGAAATTAAAATCCCATGAGTCTGTAAAAACGGTTGAATGATGAGTGGATGTTGCCTCTTTATACATTAACGATATTTTGATTTAAAATTAGAGTGTATACACCCACATATGTTTTGAAATAAAAATCGTATGACTCGACATTCCACATTGAAATAGTTATATTTTTTCAACAAACTAGCAAGGCTGAGTAATTCCTTTCTCGCATTCATGTAAACCAAGGATGCAAGTACTACAATATGAGATATTCGGGCGGGAATCCTTGCCGCTTTTTTTGTAGCGCTACGATAAAATCACATTTTCAACAAATTCTTCGTTTTTGTCTCCCTTCAGCAAATAATTCATTGCACCAATGGCATAGCCTTGTATCTTTCTTGAATAAAGGAAAACACAGCTTTCTGACAAGGCTGATATTATTTAATAACAAAAAGAAATTAAAACATAACAGTTTCGGAAATATACCACCTTCTTTTTCAAACCGCACTCTAGAACTGAACATAGAAAAATTAGTGAAGCAGTAAAGAAAGGAGATTGTCTTTTACTTTCCACCAACGAGAGGTCAGTACTAATTAAAAGTTCACTCTTCTTCCCCTAGCGCTACACTGCCACGGGGAAGCCCACCTGTAATTCACCTGCGAAATTTGATTGGACACAAGAATAAAACACCAACTTTAATCTGGTAAAAGCCGGAAATTCGTTCTTACGAAAACAACTTCTTCACACGAAAACAAGTACTTCGCTATACCAGTTTAAACAAAAGAACTTTTAAAAAATATGAAGTTTGTAACCTTCTCACAAATTAAAAAATACGAGAAATAAGAAAAATAAAAAAAAATAATATATTATAATGAAAATTAAATCAAAATAAATAGAAATGTTATAAATATAAATAAATAAATAAAAATTAAAGCTCTCAAAGAAACTA
>JAGDQP010032054.1:0-21545 GCA_022664845.1 Lepisma saccharinum
GCAGATGGACTCAGAAACGAACTATTTGATGAAACTAAACTAAACAATTTAGATTAAATAATTATTGACCTTAAACCTGAAGGTTTGAGCCATCTGAATAATTAAGCAATACAATAAAATGAGCTATCTTCTTCATCTTCATCTTATTTCCTATTGGGGAAATTTGAGCCAATTAGAATTACAAACTACGGTGACCAAGATGACGGTACAAGTTGTGACGTCAGGCTTCAATTATTTTTCCTAAGGGCATCAATGTGGTTTTCAGAGACTATTCACCGGAAGTACTATTATTATTCACAGTCAGGGGCCCCCCAAGAAGCAGATGACAACTGCGATGCGTACCATGATAGAGTAGAGTATAAAATATATTTGTATTAAATGTGAAATAGTTACGTGTGCTTTCGTATTAGCGAAGATATTTTTGGTTCGGTAGTAGGAAAATCATTTTAGTTTTATTCCAAGTTTATTTCTGGGAGATACGATTATATTATTTGAGGCATCCATTTCGAAACGAGTCTTTGTCCAAATGCCGTGGCCTTTGTCCAATGTAAGTTCGTCATGGACGTGATCTTGAATTTTGCTCGATTTTTTTAAAACATGAGAAGTGTGTCACGTAATATATCAGTCTGGGTTGGAATTTTAAGACATACATTGCTGAAGTCACTTTTGCCACACATTTATTTTTGAAAGAGATAATGAGCTGTGATATTAATATATGTAGCTGATTCGAAAGTCTGTAAATACTATATTCTTTTGTAAACAGTCCAAGAAGTGAAAATATAATGCATACTAATGGTTAGTGGATAGATGGGGCCCAGTCATTACTAATGGCGCGTTTTACAAATAAACTTGTTTTCAGACTTGGATTACTCTATTATTTTGAATCAAACTTTTGACCACTCTTCCCGTCTTTATGGAAGAAAGCCCTTTTGATCATTCTTCCACGTGGTTTCCTGATGTACCTACCTTACTTATCTGCCAAGTTTGGTCGAAAAAGCACCGAACCATCTATAGGTTCACTTGTGAGTGAAAATATTGTTTTAGAAGCTAAATAATCAAACATTTTTTTCTAGAGGATATTTGAAAGTTGGGAAGTTTATGCATCCCATTATTTAGGAATGAAGCTGCTTGTAATGCTTCACTATTTGAATATTGTAAGGTTCCAGAATGGCAAAAGGGAGTTTTGAGTCTGTGTAAAAAGGGCTGGGTAGTTGGCTACCCTGGTAACCTTAAATATTTTTTTTTAATATATTATTATTATTACAGTTATAAAGCCTCAAGAAAGGTATAATAACTAGAGGCCTACTAAAATTAATTAATGGAATTACGTTTAGTTGTGCTAAATTTGAATTTGCGATGTAATAACCGTTTGGCACTAAGCCGCCAAAATATATACTAACGCCACCTGGTGGGGCGCTCTAGAAAAATCAGAACAAAAGGGTGAACGAAAGAAGATGGAGTGTTATCAACCCAGTGCTGCGTAGTTGAACTACAACTTACGAACTGAGAGCAATTTTGTTAATTAACCACTTTACGCTTATAAGATGATGACTACAAGTTCCTTCCAGTCAAAGTACGAAAGTGTTATGTTTAGCTAATTGAATCTTTTCCCCACTACTCTTACCAGTCCGGCCCATGGAACCAGCTTATTTGGATAACTAAGGTAACAACTTTTATTAATTTTATTGGTGAAGTCCCAGGAAAAGGAGGCTCTAGGCAACTTTAAGATCACCAGTCTAAAAGGGAAGAAATGCAATTTAAAACATATTTCTGAGATAACGAATAAGTGAATATGCTTTACGTACTTAACCAGTGAAATTATTATAGTGGGATGTATGTGTTTGACGATACTATCACGCTTTACTACGTAATGCATCATCATTTAGTTGCGGCAGCAAACAAGGCTAAGTAAGTTCAGGGAAATTGTCAAAAGGGCTATCATTCCGTGAAAGGTAGCCAGGCCTTGTGCAGCAAGTATCAGCAGATCAGTGCTTTTATGGTTTAGTATTAGAAGAGTGGCTTATTAAAGGAACATTAAAAGTGCTTTCTCTCAAATTAATGCACCCAATAAATGTAACTTTGTATTTGATACGCAAAATCCTTACGTGAGTTGCTAGGCTCATAAATTAGTGTTATAAGAGCTTAGCCTGTGTCAAGTATTCCTGCATTATATAGCCCAGGATATACAATAACAGTAAGAGGAAGGTAGCTCTTTAGAGCTGCAACCAAATGTAAAGGAGGAAGTGTACTTTCTGATAGCCGGGTGTATTTGTATTGAATTCAAATTTGGAAGCCACTGTGAAGTTGATCCTATTATTTAATGCTAGCTACCTCCTGTTAGACGTTGTACGAGCTCAGATAAGTGCTGCAGTAAAATATATATTAGTGATAATCCGTCCCGTAACTATTGTATGGAAAGGTTACTCAGACTTTTGTCCAACTTAGTCGAGCTACCATCTCTTCCTTAGACTGTTACCTGCCAGATCACCTAAATACTCTTTATGGTCTACTATAACTTTAAACTTTTGTTACAACAGAGTGTGAAATAATTACCATTCAAAAAAAATTAACATCCCGAGGTACATGTAACTATGGACACGCAAAAAGTGACAATGTTAAGCTGACCTGCGCCTAGAAAAAGGAGAATTGTTCATTATTCTTAATTAGGGTAAACTTATACTGACTTCTCAACCCTAATCAGTGTATTTTAATATGATAGTAATTTTGCTACGAATTATAACCTGTCATAATAGCTAAATAGTACTACGAGGTATTGACTCGCAAGTTGTGTGTGTAAAAAAAAAGGGGGGGAGAAACTTACTATGCTCCAAGAAGGAGTTACAATAGTTAATAACTCTGTCCTACTTTGCAACAAAACTCTGTAGGTAATACTGTTCCTGCATCCTTAAGAATGCCCCAGAGCATATTATATTGGAGCAAAAGAAATATTTAAAAATTATTGTGGACTAGATTCTAGCAGTGCAAGGAGTATAAAAGATATCTGGTAATTCGTTATTGTGCCCTTAGGAGGACAATATTGCATTGGAGTAATACTGAAATCAGTAAAGTTAAGCTATTATATTAAACTTAATATTGAGTCAGAAAGGTAGTTCAAAGATACCCAATGCTTAAAATATCCCTCTCTCAAATGACGGGATAGAGTATTATGTTAATAATCTAATTTTGAAACAAGATTAGTCTGCTTATTTATCTTGTTGAGTTTATCTCTTCTTCTTATTTCCTTCACTTGAGTGTCACGCTTCAAGTATCTCTTACTGGCCAGATACACCCCTTGTAATTTTCTTTATTACTCTATTTAATCTAGATTCAAATCTTAATAGCTGAAATATACCTACTTACTTCTTTAAAGTTTATTGCGAAAGCTAGTTTCGATCAAGGGAAACAACGTAAGCAACTAGTTTATTTGTTATAATATGGTGTTGTTCAGAACTTAAACCAGAAAGCCATGTGTAATGTTACTATTAACTTCTGTAAGAATTTATGTACGTTTTGTGACTCAATACACTTTACAAAAGAAAAGTGAGTTATGGAATTAAATCCCATTTTCATATAAAGAATTGGAGTTTGTATTATAAACATACGTTTATCCAACTTATTCTATTCCTTTTAACATTTAACAAGTCATATCTGCGTGAGAACGGCTGAAGCCGAAAGTTTATTCATATATTCCCTCCAACCGTTACTAAGGAAGTATTTGCAAGTTGTATAAGAGAAAGGGTTGGAGCCAAAGGTTAAATGTATGTGTGTAAGTATTACAGTATTATTAGAAAAGTGTATTTGTGTGTTATTAATCTAATTTTCTCCCTAGGGTTATGTTATGCAATTAATACTAAGTTTTAATAGGAATAGCTACTCCGTTCTGCGGGCCTCTTGATTAAATTTTTCTGCAAAAAAAAATAAACAAAATAATATAGATATATTGAAATAATATACACTGGCGATACTCAGTCAGAGCGATATATATAATGGCAATACAAAGCCAGAGCAATATATAATGGCGATACTCAGTCAGAGCGATATATATAATGGCAATACAAAGCCAAAGTAATAATATAATATCGGGATAGGTCCAATGTTGCAGATAAAGGCCCCTACCCTCCTTTCCGCTCTCTATTTTATCAAACGGAGTTAATATTTTGTAAAATTTCTAAGTGCGTTATTAATAATGATAATAATAATAATGTATATTAATTACTAAGTTTTGATAATTTGAAGTCACAAGGTATAGTTATATACAAAGGCTATAAATGGATTTTTTTATTCACAACTACGAATAAATAGACAGAAGTGTAAATAGTGAGAAATAATAAAGTTTGCTGTCCTCGTTTTTCGATAAAGAAATAAAATTTCAGCACAGCATACAGAAATATATGTCCAGGAAATCTATTTAGATCTCCTAATCGACTTAGAACGTGTAAACTTATAATTCAGTTTTGAAACACAAATTTAGAAAACTTATTGCAACAATACACAACTCATGAAAAACGGACGAAAAAATGTCCCCTGTAAGAGAAAAATATGCTCACAATAGTTAAAACACGTAGACACACTGAACAGTTCATAGTTAGCTAAATAACAAATTATTTGAATTAAATATCTATCCATCTCACCGATGGAATTCCGTAAGTTAATATTGAACAGACAATTCCGCCACTTTTCCCTTGCCTAGTTTCACACCAGGGTGACAAAATGATGAGCAAGTCCTAAAATAAAACACACACACACACACACACACATATATATATATATATATATATATATATCAGCATTAATATTAGATAATGTCCGTGACTGTACGACATCCTCGTTCCCATCGTATTGACTAAAAAATGTCGATTAAAAACAGGACTATTTTCACTAAATGATGTATTGTTTTCTTCAGGTGTAAAAAAGGTAGGTTAAAAAGTTGAGGGAATAAAAGAAGCCATCCGCAGTTATGGCCTTTTTCAGTTTTCTTGCAGGTGAAGTAAAAATGGCGAGTATTGTAGTTTTCTGTGCTAAGTATAGCAAGTAGTCATTTTTTAAATCAATATTGACAGTGTACTGCCAGAGCGGTAGGTCTCTCGAGTTAATTTTAACCCTATCTGCTTTTATATTTTTCCCTCTAAGTATATGCAGGTGTTTACAAATTATTCATCATGTTTCGTGAGTTTATTTTAAAAAAGACTAATACACTTACAGTAAACCAACATACCGCAAAAAATTAGAAACTGACCAAATTTTAACGTGTCATTTCTCATACTTGCAACTTTCATGACTAGCGATAGAGGTTAGAAGTTGTGAAAATAGTGTCTGGGTAACTGTGACAGGTTTATCATTTCTTTATATGCTGCAATTTTCGTTGTTACCACAAGTGACACAGGATTTGAATGAGTTGATACTGCAATTAGACGGAGCACCGCCTAATTGGCATATTGAGGTGCACCGGTACCTAAACAAAACATTACCACATCGTTGCATTGGGCGTTGTGCTCCTGGTGACCATGCACTTTTCACATTGTCCCCTAGATCTCCCGATCTCATGGTTTGTGACTTCTTCCTTTAGAAGTATGTGAAGGACCTAGTGTTTGTGCCACCACTACCATCCACCGAGCCGGCGTAGCTCAGCGGTAGATTGTATGTTAGCATTCGGGAGGATCTGGGTTCGATCCCAACGGCCGACCATTCTGACTGAGCTTTTCCCAGGGTTTTCCTTAGCCACACCAGGAAAATGCTGGGATGGCACATTGAACAAAGGCCCTGGTTAACACCTTCCCGAATTATTTGCCTTCCCCTATCCCGACCTGAGCATAAATACAAATCAATTCAACCACTACCATCCAATGTGGCTGAACTCAAGGAACGCATCACGCATGCATTCACAACCATCGCTCCCGCTATGCTAGAACGTGTTTGGGCCGAATGGGACTGCCACTTGGATATGTGTCGTGTGCCCAAAGGAAGCCACATAGAGCATTTATGATGATTCTGTCATCTGTCGCTAGTCGTGAAAGTTACATATATGAGAAATTGCCCCTTAAAACTGGGACAGTTTCTGATTATCTTGAGATATGTTGTGAGTGTATTAGTCTTTTTTTAATAAACCCACGAAACCCAATGAATCATTTGTAATCACCCTATATATATTTGTGGTCAGTCTTTGTTCCATATCTCAGGGCACCCGGGGTCCATGTGTTGCGGGAGTCAGAATTACCAAGTAGATCAGATTAGAGTGTTTTCTTTATACTAATTTGTAAGGGAATTTTAAATTCAATTTTTTGTTTAGGTTTGAGAACATTTCACTTCCGAAGCTGAGTCATTGTGGAGTATTAGGTGTTTTGGAAATTGAATTTCGTTTGTCTAACAATTTCTGGTTTCCCTGAAAAGTGCGGTGGCCTTTGTTTTTATTTTTGTTCATAAGTTTTGTGTTCCCTCTCCGGGAGAGTTGAAAATTTTGTTTTGTTTAGGCGAAGTCCAGTGCTGTTGTCTTTGCTCTAGTTTTCCCAGTTTCGTGGGTTCAACGTAGAAATAGTATTCCTTTCTTGCACATTTTGATACGCAGATACAATCTTTATTCAAGTTGAGGGATCATTACAAGAGTTTGCCACTACTTCGTCTGTGACATTATGCAGAATTTCGTCTGCTGGTTGGTTGAGTTCTTGTGAAGTTTATGTTAACCACAACAAGACTCTAAGCTTGTTTTACCATTTCGCTGAACTTAATAACTGAGTCTCTTCCACAACTAGCCTGCCTCAGTATCAGCGGATGTACGATTTCTGTCTCTAGCCGGCCTTGAATCCGTAGTTTAGTGGGGTCCACCTCAAGACACTGAGCTCAATATTATATCCACAGTATAGAAGGCCGGTTTAATCAGCTATTTGTCACTGCCGATCACCACTGCCTTTAACGAATTATTTTTTCTGTTCTAAAAAGGTTGTAAATCTAATTTCGGTCATGAATTCCCGATGATGGATTCGCTTCGTTGATGATTTGGCTGTGGAGCGGAGAGAGGTAATGAAAATTTCTGTCGTCGATCTTATTAATAATTGTTAAAATGAAGCCGAGACATTAATACCCTTTGATACGTTACAGTTTCTCATCTGCTGTAAATTCTACAGAAAGTTAACAATTAAGATTTCCTTACTTTTTTACGTCAAATATGAGTGTTACTTGTTTTTAGCTATCTCATATTAACAACAAAGCAATGCATGTGGATTACGTAAGGGATTGCGTCAAGATTTTCATTGTGTTGGGGGGAGGGGGTAAAATCAAAATTGGGAAGGTGTAAGTGTAGTTTTG
This sequence comes from Lepisma saccharinum, assembly GCA_022664845.1. NCBI lineage: Eukaryota > Metazoa > Arthropoda > Insecta > Zygentoma > Lepismatidae > Lepisma > Lepisma saccharinum. Next base: position 7,300 of record JAGDQP010032054.1, read on the forward strand.
CACGGTTCCTGTTGATTTTTTACCGTATTTTTAACATTAGAAGTGCTTTCGAGGATATAGGGGATGACACCCCACAGAGGGTCTGGCGAAATCACTGATTACGTTTATGCCGAATATGAAGTAAAAACTACGCTTGGAAATGAGTGGGATGCGCCACGTGATATATAAATTCTTTCCTAAATGATCTTGTCTCCCGCAAGCAAAAACTGAAATGACAACACTAGTTAGAAATGCTACAGTTGCTCTACAATTTCAAATATGAGCGAGTTCTCGATATCTGGACAATTTATTAATCCAAATTAACCTGTATCTTGCAAAAGCATGTACAAATTGCACATGTGTAAATATATTTATCTGATTACTAATTTGAGCACGTTTAGGTTTTCATCGGGAAAGCAGTTTTGTTGAGCTTTGGCTTGTAAGGAGCTGCAAAAAACTTCATTTCCCTCAGTATTATTTAACACTATATTGGTTATATATTTGGCCCAGTAGATGGCAGCGAAAACATTTGACCTTTTCAAGGCGAAAGAATTTTTTGAGTTATGGTTATTCTTAAAGAATTTTACATTATTTTCATACAGTTATATTATTTACAACTAATTTCATTTGTATATATTGTTTCGAATGTATATTTAATGTTTAAAACCTGGTAAAATAAACTATATCATGCATGAATATTAAACGTTTGACGGATGGCTAATCGCATATAATACGAAAAGATAGTACGGACAAAAAAGTCGCGCCCCTAACAGTGAATAATAATAGCACTTCCGGCGATTAGTCTCTGAAAACTGAACTCCTATGTGGAAAATAGATTCTCCAGTAATAACTCCCTATGATTAGTAAGTGTCCTTATGTTTATCCAATTATAATGATGGATGGACTTTAGATGATCCACCAGGTTTGCAATAAAGTTGGTTATATAGCATTGAAGTTATTGAGTTGGTTTTACTGTGGCTTATCTTTAGCATAGCGCACCTAATTATCTACTTATATTGCATTAAGTACCACCCTTCACTTCCTATATACGCTTGTAGAGCATGTGTGTTTATCCAAGAATTGAATTTTATTGCTGTTATTTAATGAATGTTTAGCAATAGCTGCTAGCATATTACGCGATATATCTTAGGAAATATCACATTGATCACAATAGCGTTAAAGTATACGAACGACGTGGTCTAGAATCAACTCTGAGATCGCATGTTAACACTTAACTATAGGTTGTAAGGATATCTCAGAGGTCCACATTAGTTTTTATACTAGCAGCACTTCACATTCCAAACCTAGTTTCACCAACGAAACACCACAGTAGACCATAGGAGAGACATGAATTGATTTAAAATATGTGTAAATAAAGAACTACATATGCATTTACGCAGACGATAATATATAGTAAATATAATAGTTCGAACACATAACCAGTCTAAATCATTGTTGTCTAAAGGCCATAAGTGGCATTCAAATTCAAAAAGATAAAGCTATGATCATAATAAAGCCATGAACAGCTTGTTTCAGTTCCCAGTGCAGGTGGCAAAATCGCGAACTAACGTATCAACAGTCACAGGCGAATAGTGAATGTAGTGGTACTAAATGAGGAAGTTTCGTGTAAATTATCATACAAGGCCTGAAGGGCTTTGCTATTTAGGTTACTATATTCTGCTGCTTAATCGCCCAGTTATGGACGGATAATAATAATATTTATTATTATTATTAATAGTATTAATATTATTATTTTTAATAATAATAATATTATTTAAAGGAATACTTTGAGCAAAATTCTGAGAAACTAGCTGTGAAAAAATCATTTAATTATCTGTTTTCACGATTTATGAATGTTCCCCTATTGCGGCCAATTTCTTCGGAGATTAAAAAACAGGGAGAGAGAATAGACTCACCACACAATATAACAACGAATAGAAAACTGGCAATAAAAAGGTGACATGGATATGTTTGCCTCTTTATGTCTTTGTTAAATGTAAGCAGTTGGTATAAAAACACGAAGTCTGTCATTCTCTGGTTCCGGTTTAACCAGCTGAAGGGCGAACTAAACTTCATTCTGTAGTCCAGTCATCAGCAACTCATTTCCGTTCGGGAAGAGGGCATGTTGTTTGCATCAGAGGTAGGGATTCTGTCATGACTTTTAGTTTTTGGGGAAAGTAAAGACAAAACAAAAATAGCGGGTTAGTAGAATTTTGTAGGGTTTCAAGAGATTTTTAGAAGTAAATATTTTGAAGTGGGGTATGTGCTCGACGATTTCGACTAGTGAAACCGCTATTGGAGTGTGTGACAGAATCCCTGATCAGGACTTAGCTGGAAATCGCATGGTCACGCAGAGTAGGATACGCACTGTGTCTCGTGTTTGTATGTACTGAAAGGTGTAGAAATGCAAAAGAAACCTGAAACTCGATCATCTTCAATGCAATAACGAAGAACGTATTTGTTTTAATTTTACGTACTCATTATCATTAAATACGGCCCTAGTGTAAGTTACACCGAACAGCCATAGCTGAGTTAATAGAGTGTCAGCTTAGTAATCGGAAGGTCCTTGGAACGATCCCAGAGGCCGCCCATTTTGACTGTGCTTTTCAGGGCTTTCCTCAGTCTCACCAGGCAAATGCTGGATGGTACAACTATTTAAAAACTAGGACCCTACCGACTACCTTCCGATACAAGCTCCCCCATCTTATTCTTGTCTGATTATTGCTCACGTTAATGAAGATCAGTAATTCGATTAATTGATTTCATTAGAATGTACCGCCACAGTCTTGTCATACTCCTATGCACGCAGGCGTTGACAGAACCAGCACAAAGACGATTATCGAACTATTGTTTATTAAATTTCTATTAATTTTGACCTTTAGGTATATCTGAGTTGGGTCGGGATAGAGTAAGGGAGAGGATTGTAAAGCTAGCGGCCAAGGCCTTACTTAAAATTATATACTGTTATTTGTCTGATGAAACTGGAGAAAAACTTTAAAAAACTGAAGATGATAGGCCACAGGGTTGGAACCCGCGTACCTCCCTACGAGTCAACTGATTCGGTTAGAGTGTATCAGTTTCTATATAATACAGGAATAGCGCGCTAATCAAAGCACTACCTCTCTCCTTGTCTATTGCGCATAGCGGGAATAAAATATTCTTCTAATGCTCTTTATCTGAAGCGCATGTTGTAGTGTTTTGGGGAAATATTTTCCCGGTGAATTGCACAGCCATAATTTTCAAATGTTTTATTAATTTGTTATAGAGCTTCAAAGGACTGACAAGCTGTTTTGGTAAAGTAGGAACCTGACTACTCCATTCAATGAACTACGACGGTAATTGAACACGTGACCACGTACATAGAAAGCGAAAGTGCTAACTTCTTGCCTGCTAAACCCACAAAACCTTAGCATACCAATCCAAACAAAGTAAACCGAATCTGCACCAACTGATAGTGCTAGAAATACTCAAGGGTAGCGTTCACTCTAAACTATCACATATCCTTGAATTACGTGAATGGACAAAAGCAGGAAACTTAGATAAGGTTGGGTTAGATAAAGAATGCGCTTTATTTCCTCGACTATTGAAGTCAAGACATATCATTTTTCAGAGAACACACTATCAAAGTGTTCTCAATTGTCATATTGCAGAACATATTAAACATTACCAAAGGCGCTATCATGACTATTTCCTGTTAACAAATAATAGCTTTCCTTGCGGTGATGAACAAAATGCAATTGCGTTGTTAACGCACATTTTAACAACTCAACAAAAATCACTATACATGTTTAAGGAACGAAAGTAATCAACAAGAACCCAGTATAAAAAGTTACTACTCCTTTCTCTAGCAACTTATTTTCCGCGATTAAATCCTCGCAGCAATGGCAATTCTGTGTTCTAATTTTCTTTAAGTTAATGATATTACACCGATTCGCAAGTGAAAATTACTTTCTCAATCAAAGATGTTTTCTGATCATACATACTTCGTTAAGCTGATTTGAATTAATTTGTGGCCTTCAGGAATATAATCAGTCCGGAAATGGATAGGGGAGATGATGCATGAAGATAACTTCCAGGGTCTAAGTTAAAGGTGCAACCCCAGCATTTGCCTGATGTTACTAAGGAGAAAATCTGGAGAAACCTCAGTCAGCATGGTCGGATCCTGGTATTGAAACAACGATCTTCAGAATGCTACACCAACGACCTGCCACTGAGCTAAGACAGCTCGGTTGTGTTTATACTTTGTGTTTTTTTCTTCAATTGTCATTAGTGGGATTCGATCTCGTCACATTTTGGTTAGTAGTACGGCATGCTACACTTTGGATGTGTAATATAATTACCTTCAGAGAAGGACGATGGAAAATTTCCAACAGAATATTCCAAGAAGAATGGGACCACTGTCTGACATATGTTGCGTCATATCTAACAATCATCTATCTCGCCCTTCCCTAACACATTCTCTAAGGACCTGTAAACATGAATGTTTTGGTGATACTAGTGTCATTACAACAAATGCACATTTATCTTTTGTGATGGCGCTATAACTATCAATGTTCACAACATATAAAATAATAAAAAATAATCTTCTCCCAGTTATCGTTTGTTCATCTCTCTTCCAGTAACAACAGCGGGACATTAACGTGGACGATACACTCATGTTACTTCAACAGTTGTAAACTTGAGTAATGATGAAATTTAAAGGGAGTGGTAAACATTTCGCTGTCAATACTATTTCTCTCTCCATAAGGTTTCTTCAGAATACCTTACATTTTAAATCTCATCAAGGGGAAAAAAGACGTTCGTTATTTTTGAAGAGAAACGCTCTTCTAAAAGGGACAATAAAATTAATTTGTTATTATTATATACGGGATTATACAGATGTTTGTTGTGGGTTAATGTAATTCGATTATAGCTTATAGACGTTCTTCTGCGGCTTTGAACTCTCAACTTTGCGATTTACCTCGAAGGTGTTTGATATGAACCTTGTAATTTTTATCGTCTTGACTCCTATACATAATATTAACTCAAAAAAAAAAAACTTATTTAGCGAAACGTTGTATCGTTTCAGACGTTGGAATGCCTGAGCTACCATTACGTTACCTGTATTACATCAGTGTTGCTTATTTAATACTCGCAACTGTTCATGCATCAGAAAATGCCTTTAAAATTTCAGAGGCTCAAACGAAAGACTTTCTTTTGTCGCTTCATATGTACTGGGGGATCAGCCACTTTGTCTTTATTGTACCTGATTTGGCCAAACAAGGTAGGTTTGAATTGTATTTATTTATTTATTATATTTGTCTCATGACGGAGTTAAAGCTACAAAGTTATTATTTCTACTACTCAATCATGAACATAATATATATAAACACATTTTATATCAGATTACTTTTTCTTCAGTTCCAATGGGTAATATTGTGTAGTAAAAAAACAGTTTTAATTAACGTAAGTTCTAAATGCTGTTTAGAGGTCTTTAGCTACGGAAGTAAATCTAATTGAAGACTTGGCAAGTGCCATTTTACTACTTATTTTTTCCGAGGAAAAGGTAAATTTTATTTCCGTATAAAGAACACTTATAAACATCCAAAGAAGGACTAAACAATGTGTTTTCATTACACACTCATATCCAGAAATTCAAATGTAAAGTCAGTATTTGCCTATGTTTATTTGCTTAGGAGAAAATGGCTTTGGCATCTGTGATTTGTGGAAAGATGATGATTTGTCATTCTGTTGTTGCAGATGATTCAGTATGGTGCCAAACCTTCTTGAGTAGATCGTGATTGTCTAGATGACTGTTGGTCGCAATACAAAGGTAATTGCAGCTAAATAGAACGCACGTGATTCTCAGGGACCAGACAGAGTACAACGCAACAGTATGCAATATATGAAAGAAAGACTGAATATGGAAAGAAAGAAATGGGACACAGGGAACGACCAAGAATCGCAGCCGACGCGAGCACATCAACAGCACTTAAGGCAACCATTTGGAAGACGTGCATACACAGTACTCGACAACGAGCTGCCAGTCAAAGAGTCTTCTTACGTACGGGTATGGTATGAAAACAACAGGCATCTGTATATGCTGCAGTAGAAACAACACTTGAGTACAGATGACCCAGACAAGCGGTCACAATTTGTGTTATGGGCATTGATTGAAGCAGTGCAATGGGGAGCCTATATTTCCTTTGTGTGGGGGAGTTGCTTAGCGATGAGGCCCTGTTTATATCCACGGTGAGAGCACCAAACAGAAATATCCTTATTGGACTGATGCCAATCCATGAAAATAATATAGTCAAACAGGTGATGCAAACAAGGCCAAGGAGTGTTGAAAGATTTTGTCACACAGGAATCAATCTTGTCCAGTATTCTAAACAAACAGGAAAACTTATTCATTAGTATAGCTATGGAAATTAGAACACTGAAAATTAAGTGAAGAGTAACCTTATATGCTAAAAACGGCTACATATTAAATTCATTGTGCATTATTTCAATTAAAATTTAATTTTACGACCTTTAGGCCACTTTGGATTAGACGGGATGGATGGTTATTAGATGAATTAGTGAAATGAAAAAAAGTGGGAGGGAACGGAAGAATCTTGAGAAAACCCACATGGTTTAATCAGGGATCAAACTGACAAACCTTAGCACCAGAGTAATTGTCCATTATTGATTAAAAAAATAATAATTAGGAATTTAAACTAATTTCGTTATTTTAAGAAATTTTACCGTTCTAGTAATACAATTTATTGCAAATAATGTAGCCTAAGAACTGTTTATTGCAACTAAAGATAAACATAATTAATTGAAAACAGTAAACTTGTTGTATTGAATAAATTATGTTTAACTGTGACAATATTCACAACAACGCTAATTTATAGTTGTCAATGTTCATGAAAAATAGACGCCCCATGGGGAGTTTAAAATAGGTACTCTCTTGTTTAATGAAACACACATCTTTAACGCTTTAATTTAATAATTAATATTATTATTATTTTAGATTTGTATATAATGAAGAAGCTTTCTGTACTAAAGACAGAACTACTAAATCACCAATTAAGGTTAGATATTTTGACACGCAATGTTGAATCATATCTAGAAAATCAACAAAACACACAAGCTGTTATCCCAGCAAGTACAAGAGCAATTTCTAGTGCTTTGTTCGGAAAGGTAAGTAAAATAAATAAACTTGAAATATTAATGTAAACAAAAATACATATAATACATAATGCATAGACGATAATAGAACATATGCTTTACAATACTTCAGAAACTGTCACGTGCAATTACGTAAATGTGTACATGGAGAGAGTGAGTGCCCCCAGAAGCTCCTTTATATTTAATTCATTGACGGTACCAGAACAATAACGTGATATGTCAATTTTTAGCCAAATTAAGATGAGATATTAAGATAAGAATGCCATATGTTTGCTCTTTGAAAGGTATTATTAAGGTATTACGACGAATGAGGAAAATAAGCATAATCGGTCTATAACAAGCTAATCTTTAATTTATATGTATTTATGAGTAATGCTGCTTACAGACTTTAAAACGCTCTCTTGTAAAATCAAGAAAAATGGACATGGCATATTCTTTTCCTAATGTAAAATATAAAACGTACTATACATTTAAAAAAAAATGATTAAGCAATAAATTCCTTTAAAAGCAGAAAAGCTTAAACGTCAAAACTTTGACTTCAAGATTTGATTGTTAATGTTCAAAGTGACTCATAAAATACTCTCCATGGTTTACTTATATAAAATTGCATGCTACGAGAATTTGTATTCGACTAGCTATAGACAACATCAAGGGCTGCCGTGCTGCCTAAAAATCGTATTAGAGAAATACTAAGGGTACGGCTTTTGTTTTCTGATGTCTTAAGTTGCATGCAATGATAGATGCATAATATCGAAGAATAATAGTGCCGTCTGCGGTGCGGTAAGCGGTATGTCCTAATATTATATTTAAATTGGAAGGGCACAACCTAACAGTGAACATGCTACTTATAAAAATCCATGCATTCTACAGTACCTTGAGCTGAAATTAATTAAGGTTATGCCTAAACCATTGTAGTATTATATATGTTTAAGTTAAATACAAATTTGCGCGGGACCGTCGAACAATTTTTATGTATTATTCACCTTTCCAGAACTGAATTTCATAGGAATACATCCTAATGCACCACAATATTGTGATGGGAAATATTTCAAGCAATCAACTTGAAATGCATATTGCATCTGGACACCTCCAATACAACAATAGTTATTCACACCAGTGAGATAAGTTATTGTTAATTAAATCTGATCGTTGCTCAATTAGTTACACTCATTTTACATAATTAAGAACGATTTCAGCATTAGGAGAGACACTAGCGCAATATACAATCATATTTAAAGGGTAAGGATTTATTTTATTGGGAACGTCAATTGATCTGTAGGTGAAAAGTACATTTTAGAAGAACACCGATACTAATCGTCTTTAGAGACATAGACAGAAAAGTGAATTTTTACGAGTGTTTTTAGTGATTGGAAGATCAAGATAATGAATGCATAATCTACTCGGCCATGACTTGCATAGTTTTGAAATTATATGTGTTGCTATATTGTACTTTTGATCGGTGAATTGAATGTTTCATTTAACATTGAGCTATAGTATACTTACTGTACTTCAAGCATATTACTGATACGAGTATTGCACATTTTATGTCATTTAGATATATCCTATTGTCATTGCTTATATCTGCTCGGCATTATTCTCAATTTTAGGTTTAATTTCGTAGCATTGTAAATATCGTCACATCTATGAAGAATCTGAAGTTTTGAATTTTATTTTATGAACTTTAGGTAGCTTTAACTCAGGTTATTACACTTATTTATTTTCACCCATATAATCCTGTGGATTTTTTCCCGCCTTTTTGAGTCATTTTTAGATATGTTGCTCTATGTTGATTATTATTATACAAAACATTTTTTTTTTGCGATTTACATGTTTGCTGTTGAGATACAGACATGGATAGAAAATGACCAATTGGGAACATTATGGCTAAATATGTGGGTCGTTTTCGACCCATAGAGAAAATATAGTTTTTTTTTTGTTATTCCCTAATTTATTGTAACACTATATGCTGCCTATACTAATACTATATTTTGCTTCATTGCATTGCAAACTAGTAGACCTTGAATAACAATTAAATTGATGTATATTTTGAGGCTACACTTACATATTACATATTTGTAATGAATACAAAATCAACTACACAGTCCTCTATATAAAGTCATTGGACAAAATTATGACACCTGGAAGTGAAGAATTATAGTAAGTTTTACTCGTGTAAAGTACGTCTTATCAGGTGCTACATGCAGGCCAATGAAATATCAATAATGATAATTATTTTATCTGTTTATGTAAGCATACTGCGTCTCTTAAAGCTTATGGACTGTTTCGAAATACTTGTCGTGTAGAAAGACGTTACATATTCCTAAAAATCTGTTTGTTTTGTTTTTGCATTTGGAACATCGTCTCCTATGTTCTGCCACTCGTCTCATATGTTCTTCATGATAGCATTTTACAGCAGATTCGAAATAGGGAGAGCTTGATCTTAAACCAGATGAAAGTATAGCTGAAACAGCACCAATGTTTCCGTACTTTCCAAGAAGGGAAAGAAACGCTTCTTCTGAATTTCAAAGTCTTCCTTATACCCAGCAGTAGACTTATACCTATAAATGTCAACATTTCTTCCAACGATAAAGACATTTGTGATATCCCTGCAGTGCAGCATATCTCACAATTCTCTCACCATTTGGAGGATAACTTTTTTGTCGAAAAACTTCTGATAGTATTCAACATGTTTGATCAAACTTATATCTATTAGAGTAGGAAAAGTTTGATAAGAAATTGTCTTCTGGCTTCCAAATATTCACTGAACTCTTATGAGATTTTCGTTGCTTGTTTTCACATCCTTCATTAACACTTGTGTCCTTAGACGTAGACTGAATCGCCAAGTCATTACTTACACTATTGTGATCTAAAGCTTGGAGTTCAGCCTCAGATAGTAACTGGGAACGAGTAATTAGGATACAAATGCTCCTCATCACACAATTCTTCGTCGGTTTCGCCATTCGTTTCTGGAGGACAAATGAATATAGCTTGATCACCTGTTAACTCTCCATCCTCTTCTAGATAATCAAGAATATCTCACAATATAAGTGGTCTGAAACGAAAAAGAAACGTATAAAATTAAAATATTATTCCTTCTGAAAATAATAAAACAAATTATGAAACATTATAGTCATATGTTAGCAACAGATGCCTGTTTTATAAACATTCTAAAATGTGGCAACGTTCTTCTAAAATAGAATTGCTTTAAAATCAGATTACGCAACAGTTAGAACTTATATTTCCTTTGATTTGATTTACTTTTGGGGAAGTCTATAGCTTCAGAACGAATGTTTCCCTAGGATGTATATTCTAATGTGCTGTCAAACCTGAATGTAAAGATAATCTGTACAATATATTGTAAAGTAGTGCGAATGCACCCTTGTTTACTATCTGCAACTAGTGTCAAACAAAAGGGAAGCAGAATGTCTTTGCGCCTTTGTACATGTACAAATTGGGTTTGATATCTCTTTGAGTGCATCTGGTAACATATTATCGTTTATTATAGTGTAAAAATGTAAGTTTGTAATATTTCTTAAGCGATTTGAAATATGTTAGCTTATTTGTGATTTAATCATATAAAGTGACATTTTAAAGATGTAGCTAGAAAGGGACATTTGTAATAAGAAATTGAGAAAACCTGTTACTTATTTTAGTCGCCGTATTTCCAGGGGTTCGAAAATGACCCACTCATAGAAAATAGTAAATATATAACATCTATAACAGGATAGGCTAATAACTTATATATTGTCGTAAAGCAGAAACATCAGTAAAAGTTTTCTCATATTCATGTAAACTAGCTAAATAAATAAACTTAACTGCTTAGTTTTTTTTTTCAGAACTATTAGTGAAAACAACGCTGTCAGCGACGTCCTTCAAACAATGAACTACAATCTAGCTGCTATGAGAAATTCAAAGTTCAGCCTGTTAAGTTTGAAAACCAATACATTCGTAACCGACTTGAAGCAAAAATTACTTCCTGCAATTGCGTGAATTCGAAAAGGAAGACAATAAAATTTCCAAAAACACTTCTCTGGTGTCGAAAACGACCTCTAGGGATAAAATGGGTTTTAAGTTGCCGGAACAATCATGAGCTGCTTCAGTAAACTCAATTTCAATTCGATTTCAACAAACGAAGTTGCTAATGTTAAATTGGTGTCGTCAGAATTAAGGCCGCTTTAGACGACAGCATTTATGATACGATGAATCTTACGATTAGCAGTAGAGCCAGAGTGGGAAAGCAAGAATGTTACAATAGGTATATGTATGCTATGGTATAAATCCATAACTTTTTTTTTCTTTTTACGCTGGCACACTGCTTTTTCTAAGATTCATCGTACGAGAAATTGTATCGTCTAAAGCAGCCTTTAGTTATTGGCATTGCTAAATGTCAGCAAATGTTCCCTCTAAATCTCTTTAGGCTTTCCTGCTCCTCCACCTTACATTAAAATGTACCATGACGACTCCCGGGATCAAACTTTAATTATGTATATTCGCTGTTCCTATCATATCTCTGCTTTCAAAACCCTAATTCAAATACGTTTTGGAGTAATTAGCAAATAATGGACTTATTCAATTGGAACGCATACAATTTGTGACTAAGCAATAAATTTTGAACGCGCCCACGCAAATTAACATTGTCGTTTTTTCGTAACAGTACGTCACTTACCTTGTATAAACACATTGCTTCGTATATTCCTATGCAATGCAGACCGTGATATTCCTTGTGAGTTTGAGGCATAATATTGCAATACGTTGCCAGAAATACCTGCCATAGTTAAAAAACTAAATTCAGAAATATCTGTCAGTTAAAGAAATAAATGTTTTTTTTTAAATCAGAAGTAACAGTATCTTTTAATATTTCGATTTTTTAAATTTTCTTTCAATCCGAATAAATACACAATTAACTTACTAACTGTCTGGAAACAGTATTTGGTTCACGCTCAGTATTTAAAATTACCTAACATAGTAGGTAAGGGCAACAAGAATAAACAAAAAAATATATGGATTTAGAATGTCATATTGGTCGCTGCTATGCCTTCATAGTTCCGATCCTCTATCAGCGAAGCAAAATTCATTAATTTATATTTTATATTGTAATAATTATATCGGAAATATTAACATTGCCGGCCCGAAAACGCATGATTGTATAAATGGTGTTCTTAATTGTGTTGATACAAGAGGCATTTGCGCGAACAAAATCTGTTCCATGTCAAAAGCTAACACATCGAATTTTGTTCGGACATACGCCTCATATTATTGCTGGACCTCACGATCAAGGATTAGCAAAATATAATTAGTTGTATGATTTATAACTTTGCCATCAATATAACGGCGACACTTTTTTTATAATCACAGCACGTCGAAATAATATCCTGCCACAGAGCTGTTCTCAATAAATAAAGCACAGAGCTGCATTTTTTTTATAAACATTAAGACGATGAAAATGAATAACGTCTATAATAATGAAAACATACAAAGACTGGGGAAGAAAATTGTTCAGATTGTAATAGAAAATTAGTAAAAAGACATTTTCAGAGACCATAAATATCTGACTTGACATCAAAGCAGTTTCTGGGATTATATGATAGAAACTGCTCTGATGCTTCAATATGATCTATGTGATATTGATAGCAATTCGATAAGATTATGTCTACCTTTCCTTCTTCGTACACAGCTTCAATTCCTAGTCTTTAAAGGAAGCGTGCACCTAAGGTATCTCTAACAATGAACACTACCCAAGTATAAGTCTCCTAGTTTGATCAAATTTGGCAGGTAGATACTGCACATGAAATAAACGAATACGTGTTTTTTATGTTTCTGCGGAAAAATGGTTCTAAGGGGTAAGAGAACAACCCAAAATTGTGAAATTAGTAGCTCGAAAGGTGAGAAGAAGTGGACCGAAGTGAATTAAATTGTGCACATGTATACTAGACATACAATAAGGGAATACGTGTTTCGTATTTTCTAGAAAACAACGGGTTGGTGGGTACAGCCCTCCAAACATTTGATCACGAAATATTAAAAGTGCTAAAAAGTGTACGTCAAAAGTGCCGAAAGGACATAGAGAATTGCAACGAAACTGTATGAAGGGACAATACGCAAAAAGTAAGCAAATACGCATTTTTGATTTTGTACGAAAAAACAATGTGGGGGCAAAAGGCCCCCTCCCAAAAATATGAAATGCCACGCCACGAGCGCAGAAACAAGTGAACCGAACTGAATGAAATTGTGCGCAGATATATTAGACATAAAATAAGGGAATACGTGTTTCGTATTTTCCTGGAAACAAGGGGTGGGTGAGGCACACCCCCTCCAAACCTTTGATCACGAAATATCAAAAGTGCTAATAAATGTACGTAAAAACTGCCGAATGATCATGGAGAATTGCAACGAAACTGTATGTAGGGACAATAGCGAACACGTGTTATTTAGTTTGTGCGGAAAAACAGTGAGGGGAACAAGACCCCCTCGAAAAAAAGGTAAATATTATCGCAGGAAGGAGTGTGCCGAAGCGAATGAAATTGTGCATAGATATTGTAGATGAAAAAGAAGGCAATATGTGTTTCCCAAGTGTTTCCTCCGATTTGCTTCAAATTTGGCAGAGCAACAGTAGACAGAAAATGAATCGACACGTGGTTGGCTTGTTTATGCGGAAAAACATTGTAAGGGAGTAAAAGCCCCTCCCGAAATATAGGTAGGAGCTATAAATACGCTATAGGTAGGAAACGGCTAGTGTGACAATAGTGAAAGTCTGCCAATGTATAGATGACCTAAACGTAGGAATCAATACAACGAATGTAGAGCGTTTCGTGCTTCTACGCTCAAATTTTAACGTTCACAGACCGAACATTGCGCCCTCTAGCATGGTACAAACAGACAGACGAACGAGCACGTGTTGATCGAGCCGTGCCAGGAATCCGCAGTGACGTTCGACTAATGACAGGAACATATATTTTGATCTTACCTTAAGTGTTCGCTGAAGTTTTTACCTTTTTGTTGAATGACGAAAATGGTGCTTATCAATTATATTTGTGTCAAGTAGGAAAACGTAACACTATGAGATACGAATATACTTATAGTTGTTTACCTTCTGAATTAATCTTTCCAGCGCC
>JAGDQP010032055.1:0-21545 GCA_022664845.1 Lepisma saccharinum
ATTACGTATGAAACCTCACTTTTCCTGTTTTCGAGTTAATGTCGCCCTTGTATGATTATTCAAGAAAGAGTTAACACCATTTTTCTTCCCTCGACTTGTAACATCAACAAAAAAAATTTTCACTCCCTCAAGTCTTCTCAAACACTGCGAAAATTAAAACAATATCTGGCAATATCACAAAGTAAAAACAATAGATTTTGATCACAGGCAAAAGTAGTTAATTACAGAAGCTCTCATAAATATTTTATTGTTTATGTTCTTTGACATAATGATGAAAAGATTTTAAGAGACCAGATTTGCAGAAAATGATAGACAACTATAATTAAAATGGTCAGATGTTTATGGTTGATGCATTTTGAGTAACAGTATATTGAATTAAGGTGAAAGAAGAATAGAGATGGCTTTATTGCTATAAAGAAGAAACGAAGCATTTCAACCTTTGAGGAATACCGTTCCTTAAAGATGGCGTGGGGAATTTTCAAAAAATTTTAAATTGCGAAAAAAGATTTGAGAGATTTTTTTAGGTCACTGAAGAAAAAAGAATGTTGTAGAGAATTTACGCTTGTATATATTTATTTGCAAGTGAGACCTGTGAATTTATTCTTTATTCAGCTTCATCTTGGAATTGTGTAGAGGAATTCTTCTTGTGCAATTTTGTACTGTGCTTTGCAAATTGAATCATCGGTTATATTAATAAAGAAGAAGTGAGTATTTTTATTTATTGTGTAATCATTTTTATATTTTATTATATCTTGAAGCGGTAACTTTTGGCTTTGTATATTTATTATTTAAAATTAGAAATACTTGTTCCAAGCGGGATTCGAATCAGGAATTCCTTCTTCCATTATAATTTTTAATGTCACGAATAATTTTGTTTATGTTTATCGGATATTATCGGCTGTAGGAATCGACCCCAACATATCTGAGTCATTGAACCTTTGTATTTCGATTGTGGCTTATAGAACGGAAGTCGGAATAAAGTAAGAGAGATGATATTGCAAATAATTTGAATATAATTTTTGTTTCGTAATAATTTAGATTATTTTTGTGAGACTTTTTAGTGAAATTTGATGTGAACACCGCGGCTGTTTGAGACGGAAGAATTGAAATAAAATAGTTTTTATTTCTTTAAATCACATTAATTTCTAAGGACCCTTGCAATGGGAAACGACTACTTTACTACAAAATTATAATGAGTTGTTGCATTTGAAAATAGACTAATAATTTTCACTAATGACCAACAATTGAACTTTATTGTCTACAGTTTGTTATTATAGACTGGAGGAATGCTTGCTAAATTATTTGAATAATATATAGTCATGATAGATATTCTGTGCAAAGGCATCTTTGGACCTGAAGCTCTAGGTGAAGCAATTGTGATTTAGCAGTGCATTCTATTATTTGTCCTAAGATTCGACACAAAAATTAAAGTAAATAGTTTTGTTGATTGTGTTGCTAGTGATAGTACTTTTGCTATTGATAGCAGTCATGTAGGTATTGAAGAATCATCAACCGAGAGATATGAGGAAACATACTTTTAAATATTTCTTATACACTTGTTGCTAATTCATACGAAATGCTTTCTTTTTTCAAGAGAATGGGATTTTTCAGGCGACCACATTGAGTTTTAAAATATTAATCTGTTTCACTAATATGATGCACAAAACATTATTAAATAATGATAAGCACTCCCGAAACAGAAAAAAACGCTCATAATTCCTGCTTATTTTGTTGAAGCTGTTAGTAGGATGTAAACTTGTATTTTTCAAACAAGGATTTTATGTTATGTCAACATAAAACCTTTATCTAGATACTAACTCTACAATTTTCTATTTCCAGAGAATTATAATTGTTCGAGTCATTGGAGGTTGCCAGCTAGAACGACCAGTTGTGAAGTTAGGTGAGTTTTTTAATTAAATATCTTTGGTTTGTAAATTTACTTTTAAAACCTTTTGTCAAATTTAGTTCAGGTTATTCACTATTTCATATTTACTACGATCGTTATTATTTTCTTGACTACAAATCAAACTTGACAATTGTGCTGAGAACTGAACTTTTGGTCTATTTCAAAAATAATATCCGATTTGTGAATATTGTGCTGGATTTTTAAACTAAACATTGTAGATTTCTGTTAAAAAATTGGACCAGTAAAAAGTTGAATCACAATTTGATATCGATATATTATTTATTTATGGCCTTCTGGCATTTGAGCCTTGAGTCGAGATCGGGGTAGGTAAGTAAAAATTTATTTATGGTCTTTAGGCATCTGAGACTCAGAACGTAGGGATTTTTAAAATGATTATATTATTTTGCATTTTTTATTAGTGACGGAATTAAGAAACTGGAAGAACACATCATATTTGACCATGAGAAAGCTTACATGATACAACCTAAGATTGAACCATAGCATGAGACAACCCCTATTTGAAGTAAGGAATATATTTTGTTTTAAATTTTTGCGGTAATATACACTTTTAATTGCACTGTATGCTTCTTGTACACTTGTTGTTTACGTATCGCGCTGAAATAATATAACTATAAATGACGCGACCCAGGTTGACATTCTGGTTGGACACTGGAGACATTTTTACATTGTTTTCATGACTCCTTTGAAATTGCATATAAGAGTGTCCTTGATATTTTTGGACAGAATTGGGAAGGATACGTAGGACTGATTATCCCCCTCAGTTTGTAACATAGGTCAAGAAAATGTGAAGCGCAACCTCCATATTTTCTATGCGTCGTTTCTGGCGTCTGCGTATCGCCAAGGGGATAACTTTACCTTTTTTGATACTCTTTTGTGATGAAGTATATTTTCTAAGAACTTTAAAGAAACTGTGGGTGCTGTTCTCAGACACAAAAATATTTTTACTGAATCACTTCATTTGTTATGACTTTAATCTAACTTTAGCGTAAACAAGTGTAGAAGATGTATTCCTTATGTAATTGAAAGTATTGTATTGGTTTCGATTATTTTAAAACCAGCCAACTTTGTATATATATAATACAGTCGATTGAAATTTATTTAAGGCCTTTAGGCAACTTTGAATTAGGCAGGAAATAATGATATTCAAAATAGTACTTACCACTTATTTCAGACGTGCTCGACGTATACTTTTTGTTATATTCCCACCTATGGTGGTCGGGGAGGGGGAATAAGTTGTTTGCATCTCTGATATTCAAGGAGGAACATATTGTTTTCCTATGGAAAGTTAATTTTAAATGGATTATTTTCAATGGTAATCAAAAAAGAGAAAATTCCTTCCCAAAGTCGGGGTTTGCACCCGGGACCTTAAGTCAGTGCCTTTCCGCCTATGGGTCACGAGTGTAAGATAAAAAAATTAGCTTTCGTTTAGATATTTTGCCTGTCCCATTCTAAAAAGTCTAAAATTAAAAATGTGTATGCCCCAGCCTGGGTTTGAAACTATAACCTTAGATTTTTTATGTAACGTTAAGTGATTAACATGAAATGAAAATAAAAACAAGGAAAATATACAACAAATATCTTAAATAATAATAATAATTTCGTATAATCACACCTAAACATATAGAAATAATACTAGTCGAATTCAAGCACGTGTCGCTAACAATTTGCCGAGCGTTTACTACCACCTGCTAATTGTTTAAGAAAAGCCGGCAGTTCAACAAATGCTAACCGGTAACGACGCATTTTTTGTACCGGGCGGAAATTAGCCAAACGTCAGTGTTGGTTTAAACCGAGCTGGCGCAAGTACAGCTGATAAACTAGCACGACATTTAACTTAATATTTTTTTCGTAACAGCCGATAACTCAAAATTTTTTACCTCCATACCTATAGTACATGCGCTTTTGTAAGAGAAAGTTCCTATGATTTTAATTTTGGGAATCGACCCCAATATGTTTTGTGAATGTATATGAAATAGTATCGGAAAACATTGAGAGAAATTTATAAACTATAATGTTGAAACAATCTTGTTACTACATTTGATCAGTATGCTTTGTTATGTATTTTAAACATATGTTGTAGAAATCTTTTTTTTTTCGAAATTATTACTGATTTTTTCCTAAGTTTGATTTTTTCTGAAAATTTAACATTTCAGAGGGTGTGAGGTAGTAAAACGTTTATCACAACATAATATAATATGTTGTTGCACACACTTTGAAACATATTTTGTAGAAAACTTTTTGTTTTCGAAATTATTACTGATTTTTTTACTCTTAATTCTACTGAAAATTGGCAAAGTCCGAAAGTGGGTATCTTAGGTTGGTCCATATAACTGTTACAAATCACTGTTATATACAGCAGTTACTTTTCGGTAAACTGTTATAAAAATAACAGTTCCTAGTGTGATGAGCTTCGCATTTTGCAGTCTTTCACGAAAGTCTTAGAGCGAAATTCTATACTGTACTAATAAAAGTATGCTATAAGATTTTTATTTATGGTAAATACAAAATTATTCTTTCTTTTCCAAACATATTTGCTTTTACTTTGAATTTGGAAATAGTGAAGCAGATAATTTGAGAAAAAAGTTTCCTAGACTTAATTTCTCAATCAAGGTTGGCAGTACTTGGCGTTTCGTTGGAATTGAAATATTTTTATCAGAATTGCGATGATTAAATTTTTTATGTAAAGTGTAAATAATTATTGCTTTAACCATCTCATATACGATTAAGGTTTCCCCAAATAAAAACAACAATATTTGTCCAGATTTATTTTGAGCAAGTAGACTTTAAGCCAACAGTCACTGTTATGATGTTCAGTATAGCTTTATGTTGAGTCACATCGCTTAGACCGTTAGAAATTACAGTTAGAAACAACTCATCTATAATTAGTAAAGAGTAGGCTGTTTAAAGATATTTGCAATGCAATATTTGCAGAATATTCATAGAATATTATTCCTGCATGTTTCAGAATCTTTCTTAATTTAAATAAATCCCTGTACAAAAGTTCAGTAAATAATACGTTTTGAAGTAGTCCTCATAAATTAAAAGTACCATAAAATATCCGTGACAAGATGAGAATATATATCTAAATATATTTCAAGAACTCATTATTGAAAGAACGTTTTAAATACATGATTTGTAGAATATTATGTTTTCATACAGTTAGGCCTTCCTGCGACAATCTTGGCACAATAATAATATATGCATTATCCGAGAGAATAGAAACAAGTATTTTTCTGTAGCTAACTTGTGCAATTGTTAGTTTATTTTATAAGAATTAGTGTTTCATTGAGTAAATGCTATTAAACGATTGTAGTCTTCATACTTTTAGTAGCTTTAAGTTGAAAAGAAATAGCACTTCCCAGAATACAAAAGGATAGGAAACCAAACCTTGTCAGACTGTAGAGTTATAAGTTGGACTCTTGAAGTATTAGAATATACAAACGTACACTATATACAAGCTTATGTCATTGACAGATAGGTTTTCAGAACATTTTCTTGAATTAACAAGCTTTGAACTTGCATCTGATTGGATGAGAGAGATATTGGACGTGCTTTATAACCAGGGGATTTTGAGTTTGATTGAAAAGGAATTGTGCCTAAAGGACTTAAACTAATATTGAAATTTGTAGTTGAAGACAAAATGAATCCAATAGTTTTCTGAAATCTTATTCTTTATTATCTTTCAAAGGAATTTTATCACTACATAAATTTTAAAAGGATATACAAACTCATCTTTTAGTTATGATAACCAATGTTTCTTTCACACTAAACTTTTGGAGGAGTTCATATATTAGTTTTAGATTTAGAGAACTCTTGCTGGGTATATTTTTTATATGCACGATGACATGTTAACGACATAGCTGACTTATATTTTTGCATGCAAACTATGTATTACTTGCTCAGAACTAAAATATTCAAGTTTCGTTTATATGAAGTTTCTCTTAATCAGGATTTATTAATTGAAAATGACAAATTTCTTCAAAGACATTTGGCAGTGGTTCCCTTTTTGTTCAGTCGATATCATTATTCCTGTAGCTTTTGCAAGAGAAATTTTGTTTGTACCAAATTCAAATTAGTGAAAATACATTTCGACGTCGTCTCTAGGAGGACAATATAATAGTTTTTTCGTTCTTCCAGAGTGGAAATGTAAAAAATGTATACTTTTCTTTTTACACGCATTTGGTAGCTTATAACGACAACACGAACAATTTTTCCGCCTCATTTCTTTCGTGTTTTATTTGGCTACTTTTAAACTTTCATTTAGCGCATTCTAGCGACCTTCTGGTGCTGAAGTGGTGTTTTATTGCTACCTCCGCGGTTGTCAACATTGATCGCAGCCGTTGCTAGCGACTCGTTATCTCGTTTACCTCTGTCACCGTTGCTGCTTAACGAATCCGTATGTCGTTCACCTCGCTCACTGTTGCTGGTAACAGTTTCACATGCCTTTTGCTGGTATCAATAAGGTATTGGCTGGTTGTCTACGTGTCTGTTTTTAGTTTATATAATAATTTGTAAAAGATTATTGGTGTGAGAAATAGTTAACAACTTTCAGAAAAACATATATTCCCATATGATGAGGAGAGATACTTTCTACGCTTGAAAGAATATTGTTTTCACTAGCAAATGAATGAGTGAAAAAATTGTGCGTTATGTTCTAACAACACTTACATTATTTTCTGTAGATATAATAATTGGTACTTTTATTTAATCTATTACTAATATAAATCTCTCCTAGCGAAAGAAGCTTGTTTATTAATCACATTTTAATCAGCTAAAACTGACTGTAAACTAATTACTACTACATTACAATCGCTGATGAATATTCCTTTGCAAAGTAAGGTATTAAACGTAAGGTGTCAGCTATTAAACAGCTGATGAAGACCTTTAATTAAGTTTAACTGCAAAACGTCTGAGTTCAATGAGAGATTTTACAAAAATTTGTGCACCATGTCTTTCTTTACTTATGGGAATCTACAGGGTGTAACACATTTGCATAGCAGTCTTATTTATTATATAAAGACTGGCTGAACGACAATCAGCTAAGTTGCACTAACAAAATTAATCTAAAAACAGAGATACATACATATATAGAGAAAGAAAGAGAGAAAAAGTAAGATAAAAGAATTAATTTCACAGGCTAGAAATTGATTTAAAGAATAATAAAAAGGAATTTTCCTCTAACAGCATACACTAATAATAATAAGGATTTAGTCAGGTAATTTGAAAATATAGATAATTTATGAACAAAGGTTTTATAAAATAAGATAGCAACAGCAAGTTTGTTCAATCTCGCTTTTTAGAACTTGGAATATTTTGAGAAAGAAATGTTAGGTATAATATAATAATAGGAGATTATGATTTAAACTTTTACTTATCAAGGAGGATAAGGAATACTGTTACAAGTTGGTACATCGAGTTTGACTCTATACTTTTCAGCGGCCTGTGCGGTCTGACATCATACAAGGCCGCGGCATTTTAACGGGTATAAACAATATTACGTAATATTACGGAACGTGTGGTATCTATACTATCAGTAATTAACTTTCTTTTATCAAAAAATATCTTACTCATATTCAATTACTAGTAAATATTTTTGCGTAAAACTAAAGTAAAAAGCTGAAATTATGTTTAAGAATATATTCTTTAAAAAATTTCATAAGTTGATCATCTCTACAAGAGCCCGTTCTAGATGAATAAAAGAGAATAAGTATTTATCAAAGAATAGATTCAAAGTCGGATATTATTTTTATAGGAATGATCTGATCTAATATAAAATAAAACTACTTCGATGTTTTATGATCAAGACAAGTTGTAGGCAATACCCTTTTATATTATATTTAGGAATATAAAAGGGTATTTATAAAAATATGATTATATCTTAAAATTTTACCTCATAGTACTATATATATATATATGCAATAACAATATGTATAACAGTTTTCAAAGTTATTTCGAATGATAATTATTAATATATTTTTTCTGAGTAGATTATGTAAAGCAGGTTTGAAAGTAATTTCATGATTTGTATTTTATTATTTTTACTATAAATAATTATAGAAAAGTTTCTTAAAACTTTCAATGTGAAAAATATTACCTTTAAAATATCACGGAAGAAGTTCAATCTTTCTACTATATATTCTATGATTTCCAGAATTTCAGCGATATTATTTTTTTAATTCAGCAAAGAGTAAGATTTTTTTATATTCACTTTCTTTTTATTTCAATCTCACAGGATATACAAAACTTTTATGTATGAAAAGTATACATAGATAGTATTTTTATCAACTTCAAGCTTCTACATAGAATTTTTTTGAAACGCTACACTATTTTATTCTTTCACACGTTCAAGTAAAGATGCACTTTTCCTTTTCTAGCAACTTCAAATTTCTTCAAAGAATCACACACTTTAAATGTTTACAGTTATTCCCTATCAGCTTCAGCATTAATATCTTTTACAACTAGTTTCTCTCTGACATCCTCCACTTTAACTATAAGTAAGACTTGCAAAGTATATTTGAAAATCTCGATATTATCAAAATATTTGTTTTAATATATAAACAATATATTTCTAAAATGTTAATAGGGTCCATCAACACTCTCCATGTACGCCTCATCAAGCACTTTTCTTCAGCTACAGAACGAATGACACGGTCATGTGTGTTTTGATTAGGAACTTTATAAACAGAGCTTCCACAAATCAGAGGAAAAATTTTGTTTTCCCATTTTTAATGGCTTCGTAAATACACTGTTCATGAATTATATTATTAACACATCGACAAGCATATACAGCTCCTTTTACACATCGAGGACGACACAGTGCACTATATGTAGATTGAATAATATCTTTACTTTCCTCCTCACTAATATCACAAATCTCTTCTTCACTGTCTGAAATTATATCAAGTTCAACATTGGTCATAGATTCACTATGCGATATAGCAGAACACGGTGTTTCATTGTTCCTCTCAGCTTCCTCTAAATTTATAACTGAATAATAATCATCATCAATATCTAATATAAATACCACTTCTAAAGTTAACAAGGCAGTACTAGAAATTTTAGGAGATGAAAATTCGTTTTCCACCATAGTTTCCTCACCATTTGGATCTTCAAAGAAGTGTATGTGGCTTTATAAGTGAATTCGTTTACTTTTTACTACTGACGCAACTGAACAGTAATACTTTAAGTTTTCAAGTCCTAACTTGTTCTAACTAGATTCAGCTTATTCTAAAAATCAATGATCCAAATTGGAAAACTGGGTAAATACAAGTTATAAACACAGTCCACGTTATGACTTACTTTCCACCGAACACCTGCATTCCTACAAAATCAAGTCCTAGCATGTTCGGCGTGCCCTACAAGCTTCTTTGTTAACTCATCTGCCAAACAAAAGGTTAATCTTTTGTTTAAAAGACATCTTTCCTCCACGTGTAAAACTTCTTCCCTCCTCCTGAGCATCGTAGATGCGATACAACTTGTTCCCAATCTTCGACCACTGTAGGTAGGATTGTACCGTTGTGCGACCACGGTAGGTACAACAAAAAGTACGTGTTGTCTCATTTCAAGTAGCAAATTATTATATCTTCCTGCGCGTCGATTCATTGTTCCATTTCAAAAAACATCTTGTATTGATACTTTGTTTAAATAAAAAAAGTGTAAGTCCATACATGATCTCTGTAGTAAAATATAGAATATCAAACAAAAACTTATCCTTCTATTTCACAAAGTGAAACTTTCTTCAGTAACTATTTTCTTAAAAAGTTTGAATAACGATTTAAGTTAGAATTCTAACTTAATATTAACGTTTTAAAAATTTAACGTTTAAAAAAATTATCATTGTTAGAAAGTTTTAAAGAATACTTTTTGAGTGATCACAAAACAAATCAAAATTTTATAATCCAATTTTTGTAATTTAAAATAATGATTCTTAAGATTTTATTTCTTTTTATTGTAGGATAGTCATGGAAATTAAGAAAGTTGTAGCTGTTAATACCATAGAAGAGGATGAACAGTCCATTGCTAATTTTGAAGAGATAGATTTATCTTATCTGCTTCCACTACTAATACTACTACTAATAATAATACTACTGGTGATGATGTTACTGCACTAAATATTGAAGATTCAATTGAAGGGAAGCAAGACAATGTATTAAATGATATGGTATGACTGAAGTTGTTTGTGTGCTTTCATCTAATGATGACCAACCTATACTTGTTAGAGAAGTTCTCGATATTTATTGTCATTTAATGAGAGTATTACAACTGACCTAAGATGGTGTTATTGTTCCCCTACTTGTGTGGATGGTAATTGTATTTGGAAGACAATAAGGGGTGGTATCCTGTGAACCTTGAGGAGGCGTTATTATGTGATGGATGTCTCTTCAATTTTCATCAAGAACAATTCCATGCATGTAAAATGGCTTAAGAAAGAATTTTACGTAGTCGTGTAGTGAATAGCATTTTAATGGAAGAACGAGCAAGAGGCATATATGAACAATATAGTATGCGCCATGAGAATTCAGAAGAGACGAAGAGAATCTTCAATGAAGGATTTAAATATATTGTAAATAAGGAATCTGAAGAAATTAAAGATCAGTTATCAATAAAAGATCGTTCTTCAGGTTTCAAATAGTTGAATGCATAAATGTAACTTTATACACTTTGTCAATCTTTAGTTAAAAAGGGAATTATAATGTATTAATTTTTATTTAATAAATATTAAGTCAAATATAGATTAATTTACTTCTTATGGATTTTCTTGAAATCATGGGACAACATTATATTTTATATATTCCCTCTTTTTATTTAACTTAAATAAATATATATATATATAGATAACATATTTTCCATTTTCTTTTAGTAAGTTAGTTATTAGTAACATTAGTTCTGTATCCCAAAATTAAAAAGGAAGAAATGTTTTAATTATATTAATTATTATAACTATTATTTTACAAATGTATCATGTAAGTATGAATCACTGTGAAATTATTATTATTTCTTAGTTTTAACTATATACATCCTAGAATATTTAATTATAGTTTTTCTAAAATCGCAACTAAATATTAAAATTATTTTAACGAAGTTTTATTATTTACTAAGCTATTCATAAAGATTTCTCAACCATGTTTTATTTTGTGAAATTAGCATTTAACAACTTTAATAAATAGCAAATCATTTTTACTTCATCATAATTTTGTTGTTGATTTTCTTTCTTTAAATTATTTATTTTTACGTTGAGAAAGTTTTTATCATTTACAAACCATTCTTTGTTAAAATTTTCAAGTTCAATAAATAGTATATCATTTTTACTTAATCAAATTTTTATTTCGTTTATTTTCTTTCTGAACCTTTTGTGTTTTCACTTAAACAATTTTTTCTTTAGCAAAGTTTTACTTTTATGGGAATTAATTTTGCAATTTATCTTATTGACTATACTTAAACAAAGTTTTAACTTATTTTCTTTTCACCACTGAAATTTTTTGAAAGATATTTATTTTGCACTTAAAGTTTATGAAAGTAATTTTATTTGAAGAATTTTTATGTAAGTTAATAAATAGAAAATATTTAATGAAATATTTTACTTCAAGAAAAGTTTAATAAAAAGTATAATGTATTTTACAAAATAATTTTTTTAGTTAAACGACAGTTACTTCAAAGAAATAATTTACTTCAAGGAAAACAAAACAGTTGTTTTAAATTATATTTACTTCTGTAATTTATTTATTACTTAAATAAAAGTGTTTTTATTTAGCGGTTGCTTTAAAATAGAAATATTCCATCTCTATTATTTTTTTTAAAATTAAAGCATTATTCAATTTTTCGTTAAAACTAATTCATATATTTTATTCCTAAATATTTTTTCTTAAAATATTATCATTTCATGGCTAAATAAAAATCAGGTTTTATATAATTTTCACAAATTTATTTCATACTCGTAGAAGTAGTAGTATAACAGTCTACATACAATAAAAAGATTACAATTTTACCTTGAACAAATTTCCACAACTTTTGAACTCTGCAAGTTTAACCCGTATTGAAGTTGCATACAGTTTCTTACAGCACAACCATTCAGTTGCTTAGGTATATGGTAAGTACAACACCTTGCATTAACATTAAAATTTACTGAAGCAAACGAATGAAAACCTTGATCATTTACATCTTTTACATTCTTTAGTTAAAACAATTTTTTAATCCATTGGACTATTTCAGTACCTTTATAAAAGAATACTGCATCAACTTCGCAGAGTTGTGCAATTATTCTACGAATATGAGTTATGCAATAACCATTTGAAGTATTCCATTATAATCCATGAAAATTTTCAGTTCATTGACACTGTTTTTGATAGCCTACAGCTAATTCTACCATTTCACATGGAAGTTTTACCATACAATGAAATATTAAGCTAACATCAGTTGATTTTTTCATTATTTCGAATTTAAATGCTTTGAAAAATTTTCTTTGAAAAATTTGATCACGTTAAAAAACAAGGGATGAGATTTTAAAACCTTGGATATCAATAATATATTCTCCTGAACCAATCAAAGATTTTACTAGAGAAAATTCTTCTTCAATAATCGTTGGAATGAGTTGTGCAATAAATTCTGTATCTTGAAAAAGAATTCTACGTTTCTTAAAAACATATTCACTGAGATAGTTAAATGGCCTTGTTTCTTATAAATGTCATAATAATCAGTAAATGTTTCATGATCATTTACATGCTTCATTAAATGTTTTGATATAACAGATCCAGCATTGCACTGATATATACACTGGTGAGCACTGATATATACACTGCAAAGAATTGGATTTTGTTGTAAATAAGTTTTCACTCTTTCAAATATACATGAGTCTAAAGTAAAGAAAACCTTGCAAAAAGTACACTCCATAATTTATCACATTAGTAGGTCAAATAACAAAGTCGGTGTTTTTAGGACCGTATAATATATATTTTGGAATTAGTTTCTTACCTCGTCCACTTTAAGTTCAAATAAGTTTCGCAGTCCACATTCAAAACTCACTATTCTAAATTCACCACAATTTTCATGATTGTTAAATAAGCCATTCTGCATAAAATTACTCGATTTAAGCACTGCGTTCCAAGTACGATCATTTAAAAATTCACTTCGTTCAAATTCATTCAACTCCCAACTGGGACAAGTGAGTGCTAACTGCCTAGGAATATTGTGAAAACAGGCAGCACCAATTAAAGGCGTATTAAGGCAATTAAAATTACCTATGGCGTTCCAAATACAAAGTTCTTCAATAACATTGATCCCACACTGACAAGACGAAATATTAGGTTTCCCATCACTTTCACAAGAAACAGTTTCAGCAGCATGTGCGTTCAAACGAATTTTTCGAAGTTAGTGAACATTCATTCTGGAAATTACCATCCGAGAAAACAAAGTTTGATTCAGTAATATTTTCTGCACTAAGTAAACCACTTTCAACATGTTTTGAAAAAACAAAGTTTTATTCACTCTGGGAACTATTGCTCACTGTCACTGAAGATTCAACATGACAACAAAATTTAGTCACTAACGAAGGACTAGGAGACCTATTTTCAAGATGCACCAAAGCTAATTCGAGACGTTCCGCTTCCTGCACCGCAGAAACCAAACTGATGAGGAACTCTCATCACACCACAAGAAGCTTTGTGAAGACTGAGAATGGTTTATATGCTGCTGCTACAAGTCTATTCTTGCAGCTATTGATGGAAACCAATCACCTTCTTACTTGTCATTGTCCAATAAAGAGGCAATCTCACTTTTAGATGGGGGAAAAGTATTAGTCATGTCGTGAACAAATAAATTTCAATAATAACAAAAGAGTGCGTCCCGCTGTTTCCTCTGTAATAATAAATCTGTCTTTTAATGTAGTAGATTAAACTTTGGTAACTCATCTTGAACTACCAGTAAAATGAAAATTCAACTTTCACAACAGTTTGCCGGTGGTTAATTATAATCTTTCTACTCACGTGCACGAAATCTGTCCTTTATGAGTAGTTTTTCGCGTAGTTCCACTATTTGGTTTCCCAATAGAAAACGAAGTCCATAATCAAAGTTAGCTTTTACATGATTAGATCCAGGATGAGTATTTACATAACAATTAAATATCTCATCTATATTCTTTGGATTTAATAATGCACGATAAGCACTATAATTCAAAAGCTGAAGACGGTTCTCTTCACTTAATGGTGTTCCACGAATTAAATATCCCATACACTTATGTTCACTTTTATCCTTGTTCCAAAATGCACATGCAGAACAAACTAAAATGTCTTTAGTGTTGCAATTACGAATTGATTTTAGTATACAAGGTTGATCAACCCATTTTGATGGATATCCACAGGAAGGCTTTGCAGGCAAAGAAAATGGTAAGTTAACAATGGTATTTTCACTGCCATTCTATACCATGGTTATAACAAGACTGATGCTTTAATTTTTAAGTAGATCACTGAACAGCTAGGTAAAGAACAAGATTCAACTTGTCTTCAGCATGAAACATGGTCAGAGTGAAATATCACCGATGGTCTAGTCTATTCAATACTTAAAAACTACGTTAACAATAAAATCAAGGTAGCTAAACGTGAATGCTATGTATTGTGCACAATTACATAAACACTTAATTATTTATATATATCGTGTAAACACTTTTATAACTTCACTTATTCAAAGTTCTTAAAGTAAATTCACTCACTATCTGGTTCTGCAATAACGTCTTTCTCAATTTTGTCTTTATTTCATCCACTCTGAGTAAAAGTAAATTGCGAAGATAATATTCAAAAATTTTCAACAGTGTTAAATGTACATGTTTCGAAAGATACAGATGATAAATATGAACAAAATTCACAGCATCCATTATTAGTCTATATGTACGTCTCCTCAAAGACCTTTCTTCATCTATAGATCGTGTAACACAACGATGTCTCTGGCGATTGCGAACATTATAGACACATTCAGCACACAATAAAGGACGATTGTTTTTATATTTCCAATTTTCGAAAGCTTCTAAAATACATTGGTCATCAATCGTATAATTCACACATCCGCATGAATTTTCAATCTCACTAGAACACATGGTGGTAGATGAAACTTCAAAGTCCTGCACAGCACTATAAGTTTTCTCAGCACTAGAAACATAATATTCTTCATCATTGTCTGAATTAAATTCTACCTCTAAACTTGAGGTAGATGTACTGCGAAACATAGCATAAGATAAACCTTCATTCTCCGCCGACGGTCCATCGCCTTCCTCCGCACTTCGATCTTCATAAAAATGAATGATTCTTTTACTAATGTCTGATATCTTAGTCACAGCACAACTGTGCATAAAAATTTAAAAGTAAATTACGTTTACACGTCATGACCTATTTTGTAAGTAACAAGATTCAACTGTTTCTGTAAACAGCTGCGTAAATATCATCTTCAACTTAAATGTGCGCATTGTCTAAAAATGACTTGTCGTAACACTCTCCAACCATCAACAATATGTTCCCTTCTCCAGAGCACAGTAGCTGAAAAATTAGTTCTATCTTGTCTACAACATCAAAGAATATTTTCTATTGAATAGAAAATCAAAGGATGCGAACGAGTAAATACTTTGTTAAAGTATTAAAATGTCAATCAACTGTCAATCAAGGGCCAGACATAAAGAAAAACATGTTCCCTCCTCCTGAGCAGTACAAGTGCGATACAACAAAAATCTCCGCGTTTACCCATTGTCCATTCAAGCAAACAAAAATAAACGAACACCTGCACAGTCAAATTCTTGGAAATGCCGGAGCGTGTCCATACACGATCCGAGTCTCAACCAATATGTCCCCCTCTCCTCAGCAGCTCTTTTGCGAAACGAAGAAAAACTACGAATCGACTCGTTTCAAATAAACTCTGCGCATGCGCAAATCGTGACCCCAAACATCAAAAGATATAGCAGAAAAAATTAGTTCAGCAATGGATCTTCTATGTGTAAGACACATCAACTGTCTGCTTCGCGATGACGGGAAATGTATAAACACTCTCCGTCAAAAAATAATGAAACCCACCCCCAAATAAATCTAACTCCTTAAAAAATCCATTACTATATTAAATGTAATTTATTACAATGTGTTCCACAGTTTTATACAGCACTTCGATCCGCGCTTTATACCGGACGGTGCGGGCGATGGGTCCTATCATCGTTTGCGGGCCGGCCAAGGAGGCAAATCCAAAGAACGGCAAATGGCGGCGGGTCACAATTTAAAAATAATAATAATAATTAAAAAAATAATTCATTGATTAATGCATATCTTCCCCATTATTTCATATACTCCCTCCATACTTCTGGAGGACCTAGCCCTACCCCTCTAACACCCTCAGCAACTACCGCAGCCTGCTATATACACTCCTATAAGCTATAAAACCGGTTTAAAAGTCCGAGAAACTTACACCTTTACTACTAACATAGGATATCTGTTTTCATTCAACGACGCAAAATAATTTCTTTCAGTAAGTCCAAATTATTTAGAATCTATTATTTTGGAATCAAACAAATCTTCCCTCAAAATTTCTTACTCCAAATCTCAAAACCTGAGTTCAACTTAAAACGCAACCACACTTCACGATTCTCGTTTATTTTTTATTTTTATTTTTGTGATGAATAGACGTAAATGTGTTTGGAATATTGCGCACGTTATGTCAACTGAATTCAAACGTCTTTTATTTATTTCCTTTTTCATTGATAAAATTATTAAAAAGTCTTGACATTCCATTGTCATATTCTCTAAAAGTAAATAAACAAAAAACTACAGACTTTGTATTTATTGGTCGTTTTAGAACCAAGAACTTTATCCAATGTTGCCTCCATTAAGCTTTTGATTTGTGCATTCAAATTACACTATTTGAATGCTCAAACGCAGAACTTTACCTGTGACTCATGATCTGACATCTGTGACCACTTGACCACTGCGGCCGTTTATTACCCTATACTGCACTGTTTACATGATTAATCATCGCCATCCACGTTTGCAATGACATTCTCCCTCATTGATAACAAATAAATCAGTAGTTCGCAGAATAGCTGACTTCTGTTAGTTATGCAACCAGGCATTTTTTACTAAACTCATTCGGGAAATGGAGTCTCTTTGCGATATCGACTTGGCGCAAACGAATTACTGTTTCCTGCTGGAAAATCGTCAGATTCATACACATTTCGCCTAAATTTATTTCAGAGAATTTCTGGGAATCCCCTAGTTCCTTTGGTAAAGCCCGTGCGTATCCATCGCACGAGTTCGAAATATGTATTTTTGGATAGAGCAGGTTGGAAGTCTTTGAGGGTACCTTGTCACCGCAGTTCTACTGTTAATGATATTGGAAATATCAAGCTCTTAATTTCATTTTCCCACGCTTTCAGCAGCTTGTAGCTCCGGAACTAACCGGAATTCGACAAACTACAAAGACGGAGCTAACCGGAATTTTTCCTTATTTCGATGAGAACTTTTCGTTCCTAGAGTTTTGACAATGAAATGTTGTCCACCCTGTATATATGTTCAATGTGATTGTGATTGAATGTTTGTGATCAATGAAGTGAACGGACTGGATTAACTGTCCCCTTCTTTCCCTAGATTCATATATTCATTAAATATCTGGTGTAATAAAAAGTAATCCATTATTTTGCCGATAGATGGCTTCAGTGATCTGTATCTCGCGTTGTATAAGTCCGATCGGGTTCAACGAGATGGCGTTCAAACGATGAGATTGCGTACTATAAACACTGTTCAGATAGTTGTGATAAGTTGGCTCAGTGTTGTCTGAGCGCGCGTCAAAATGGACACTAGCAAGGAGAAAATACGCTATATTTTACAGTTTTTCTTCGATAAAGGCGAAAACGCAAGCCAGGCGGCTGCAAATGTGAATAGTGTTTATGGTCCTGATTCTGTAACAGCCAATCACGCGCAATTTTGGTTTCGTCGATTCCGTTCCGGTAATTTTGACGTCAAAGATGTACCACGCACTGGAAGGTCAAGTGTCAAAAATGTTGATAAAATCATGGACATTGTCGCGTCCGACCGTCATGTAAGCACTGTTTCGATTACCCAAGAGCTAAACATTGCACAAAAAACCGTGTGGAACCATTTGCATAAGGCTGGATACACAAAAAAGCTTGATGTATGGGTGCCACACGAGTTAACGCAAAAAAACCTCATGGACCGAATTTCCATCTGCGAATCGCTGCTGAATCGCAACAAAAGCGACCCATTTCTGAAGCGGTTGGTGACTGGTGATGAAAAGTGGATCACTTACGACAACGTCACGCGAAAACGGTCGCGGTGCGTCAGCGCAAACGGTGCCCAAGCCAGGAAGGTTTTGCTGTGTGTTTGGTGGGATTGGCAGGGAATTATCTACTATGAGCTGCTCCCCTACGGCCAAGCCCTTAACTCGGAACTATACTGTCAACAATTGGACTGTCTGAAGGCAGCAATCGCCCAGAAGCGGCCAGCTTTGGCCAATAGGAGAATCATTGTCTTCCACCAGGACAACGCCAGGCCACACACATCGATAGTGACTCGCCAGAAGCTCCGGGAGGTTCTTATGCTTCCACCTTATAGTCCGGACCTGGCACCGAGTGATTACCATCTGTTCCTGTCCATGGCGAACACGTTTGCTGGTGCAAAATTCGCGTCAAGAGAGGCTTGTGAACATCGACTGTCTCAATTTTTTGCCAACAGGGACAAGGGCTTCTATGAGAGAGGCATCATGATATTACCTTCTAAATGGCAACACGTTATCGAACAAAACGGCGCATATGTGACCTAAATCGGATCATTCTAACTATGGTAAGTAAGCCTTCAATGTCATGCAAAAATAATGGATTACTTTTTACTACACCAGATATTTAATTGCATCAATTCCTGCAGTATCGATTTTACATAGAGATCAATGGTCTGAACTCCTTTCTTTGAATATTGAACTTGACTGAAGCTTGTAGCATACTTATGTGTCTTTTTGTAAAGATGCCGAAGACTAAACAGCAAAATATTGATTGGTTACCCCATGAGCAAAATTCCGCCACATGCTGGTGGGCTGACTTGCGGACTCACCAAGTCGTCATTTGAGCGGCAACATGACGTCGGCCCAACGTATGCATTGAAGCTAGATGACGGCGTGACGGGCTCGCAAGTGGGCCTGCGGCTGCAGAGGTAGAATCCCGTCGGCTTTCGCCATGGTCCCGACTCTTCGGCCTGCGGTCGAGATAGGTTATGAAACCGGATGACGGCCCGCTTCGTTTTGTTCAAGGGGATCAGTCGTGGGGATTAGACATTTTAAAGCGATGGCAAAATTATATTCTGTCATGCTTGTCAAAAGCAGCTAAATAGAGAACGGATTGTTGTTGAAAATGGTTTCATTTCGGTACAGCAAAGTGACCAGACGCACTTGAAGGAAACTGTTTATATTTTTCATGTCTTGCTTTCCATAGGTCTAACAGTTTGACAGGTATTACATGCATTGGACCAACACGACGTTGGGCGAGCACTGACATGAAACCAACTTTTCGTAGAACCGGCGTTGGACCAACAGGGCTTCCGACTAACACAGGATTTTGCCCTGGGGTGTTGGTTGTACGCCGGTTCTTGCTGGTTGAGAGGTTCTTGGTTCTTGGTTGAGAGGTTCTTGCTGGTTGAGAGGTTGTACGCCGCATTCCCGTTTCACATTAGACAAAACCGGATTTTTGTAGAAAGTTCTAAAAAATCACCATCTTTTAGAAATTATATTTTGGCTTATAAAAAATTATAATCCGAGCATTATTTACAAGCAATAGGTGTATTGTCACTATCTCGTGGCATTCAAAATGATAGATATACGGATGAATCACTTTAAAAAACGAATAACACGCTGTCTGTACACATTTCAGCAGTAAAACTCAATATAAAGGCGTAAGTTATTTTTATCAAAGTTTCAGGAGAGCTAATAAAAAGTCAGTTCTTTCCATTGTCTTAATGGCTTTTCAAAACAAGTTTCCTACGAAAGTAGAAAAATTATCTGCAATCAGATACGTCAGCTTGTGACATAAAAGTACAAGTTTTCAACAGCTCACTGTTGAAATAATCTCAAAATCACATTTTTGCCACTTACCCCTTATGAACTATCAGCGGCGATTTATCATGCTTTTGTTTCTACAGTTATCCTCATTTGATGTAATTCCGATGAACTGTAACAAATGCATTATCTTCCAATGATTAACTCTGATAACAAGAGCGTAAAGTTCAATTGGTGCATGAGATCAACGAGAATTTCCAACAAATACTATTGCGCTAATTAATCGAGTAGTATTTGCAAATCTGATGCAAATCAACCATCGCCTTTCCTTATTGATTCTCCTTCATTTTCCGAGAACATAAATGTCGTTTCAATTCATGAATATGTGTGAATCGATGCGCGTGATTCTGTCTTTCGGACTTCGTTTGCCAATAATTACAGGATAAGACCAAGGTCCATAATAATCATAACACAAAAAAAATCAACAGATATGTTATTGTTAAGAGAATTCCTGTAACACAACAGAATGTTTCCACACTTACTGCAAGCGATAACAGACAAGTCATAACTGCCAATCACCACCAGATTTACAATTCGTTTGTGTTGAAAAGAGAAACATAAGATTTTACGACTACAATAAATTATTTTAGATTACAGAAGACGCGGGGAAACTACAGCTTTCATAGACACTTTGTCTGTAAATGTGATTTGCACTTTCAAATATAGCTAACTCATTGAAATACAACTAAATGATAGTCTCAAAGACTTCAAACCTACTCTATCTAAAAATTGGTATTCCAAAATTGAGGAATAGATGCGCTAGGGTTTCTCGAAAGAAAGTATTGGATTACGAGAACTGTAGATCGAAATACGAAGGAATAAATATCCAATAAATAATATTTACGTTATTTCCAAGAATTAAGATATAATTATTCTACACTTTTTTTTTTTATACTTTCCTGGAGAAAAGTAGGCAACTATAGCTTCCCGGTAATTTTCTATAAAGGTTAATAAGAAACAGCCAACTTAAGAAAATAAATCATGGAAGCATCAAACGAGATTTGAGCGCGGTTCTTTGGTTACAAGCCCAGCGTCTTAATAAATTAACTAAATCGCCACTGAAGACCCCAGTCCATAAAAACAGTATAGAGGTTAAGGTAAAAAATATGTTACTAGAACTCGGAAAACATAAGCAAAGTTACTTCCACGGCTTACGCCACAGGAGCCCGATTAAATAGCGACTTGCGTGAACGCAAGGGAAAGATGGCAATTTGTTTGCGAGAAACGGTATTAAATAACGACTTGTTTGACTTTGGCATTGGGGGCATTCAAAGCGATGAGCGCTCACTGAGCAAAACAAAACTCAACAAAAATATCGAATTAATTAATTCTAGTAATAATGTTATTAACGACCCCAAAGAGGTTGCAGAATATTTCAACAATTATTTTTCTAGCATTGGAATGTATGAACTTAATGATACATCAGATTTGCTAATTCAAAACAACAGTAATAGCATTCCATTTATCTCCAACACTCTGTTTTTGACGCCCACTACCCCTCAAGAAGTCATGAGAGTAATAATGAAACTTAAGAATACCACGT